>WOGR01011207.1:0-10642 GCA_015342045.1 Leptinotarsa lineolata | reverse complement strand
GCGGACCCACGGACAACATTTGCATGAAATCATCTTCAAACATCAAATTATATTGATCGTTCTATCGATTCCAATAAAGATTTCATCAAAATTTTTAAATATTTTGAAAATCAAATCCTATACCTCTTAAAAATCACTAGTTATTTATGTTTGCAAGCTACAGTGCTCATAATATATAATTGTCAAATATATGAGATTTTCGATTCATCAAAAAGTTGTTCAGTTGGGTAATTATATGGTTTTATTAAGTTGACTTTAAGAATAATTTTCTGCATTTTTTACTGGTTGTTGAGAAACGTTTTATTGACTGCACCCCAAACAATGATTCCATAATTGAGGTGACTCTCGATGAGCCCATAATATAGTATTTTCATTTGACCTTTGGTGAGTATTTCGGAATAGTGTTTCATGCTATATACTTCTCAGTTTCTTCACTAGTTAATTTATTTGTACGTTCCATTTCAAGTTACAATCTAGGTAAAATTACTATGTATCTGCAACCGTCTGCCCTTTTAATACTAAGAACTTCATGAGTTTGTTTGATCTTGATGTTGTAAAAATCAGGCAAATTTTTGGAGTGAAAAGTGAAGGGAATGAAATATGTTTTTTCATTCAAGAAACCACTTCATGTAATATGAAAACTACACATATGGAGACTACACCAGTCACTTATGTTGGAATGGACTGAAATGGAATGGAATAAAATGAAATGGAATGGAATGAAATAGAATGGGAAGGAATAGAATAGAATGAAATAGCATAAATAGATCAGATTGAAACGTTACAAAAATACTTGTGTTACTCGGAAAAAGGTAATAAAAACAAGCACGTGACATGTTTTTTTTCATTATACTTACCCTGTCGTATGACAGTTTTACAAACATTCTTGTTTTTGTATCTTCTTTTGTTATAGTCAGGTAATTTCATTATTCAGTTACCATTAGCTTTCATTTTTCTAACTCACTCCAGTATTCAATCATTTCAATTCCAAACAGTTCAATTTTTTTTTAACTTCCTCATTCGATTCTATGATACTCGATCTGCCCAATAACTTAAACACTGTCAAGAATCATTAAACAAATAGTATGGAAGTTAAATTAGATACAAACAATCTTCAAACAATTTAGAGCTATTTTTTCCAATTATTCATTTCGATAATGGAAATTACATCACTCTCTGAATTCTGTGGAGCCTCCAGTATAATATAAAATGCTTTTCCATTATCATCGCTTTTCTCCCCTCCAGGTGTAAAAATAACAGTAAGAACGTCTCCTTGGGTGTGAAATATTACTTCACTCCAACATTCAAGACGAAATAAATCAAATTTAAGACCGGTAAGTTGTTCGTAGTGCTTCTAGCAAAAATAAATACTGTAGAATGAAGAACTGGAATTCACACTTATTTATAACCGACCCAAAGACATAATGAGTTTTTTTAAAGCTTTGTAGTGAATAATTGAGCAGTTGATGCCGAAATGGAGGTGTTCTCGGTGAATTAATTCTCGAATTGTTCTCGTTCCTATTTTGAATACAGAACGAATATTTTTTCAATGTCTATCATTCTGACGAAGTCTTAAAGCTATCAATATGAATGAAGTACATTTTCTAGTAATGTCAAATACAGATTTATTTGTGATGACACGTAAGTAATCTCAAACTACGACAAATACGAGAGCTTTTCAAAAACTAATACCTAAGAGCTCTATGATATATTTATCTATCTTCAGTTCTGAATTCTCTTTTTCGAAGTAACCCCGCCTCTAACATATTTGGTGTAACGTTCCTACCTGTTTTTGAATACAAACGCTAGATCATCGAGCTTTTTTCATACTGCCTTCATATCTAATATACCATTTTATGAGTGATCTTGATTTTCCATTCGTTACTCCAAGATACCATCAGAAGTATCTGGGAGCAGATTCTGGGCTAGTTGGTGGCTGGGGTACAGCCACAATCACGATGTTCGGGACATGTCATGAGCGGGTGCGAGCCTATTTCCTACCGAAAAGTATTGCCACCGACTTACTGGGATTGATGGAGAGTTGATTTTTTTGTGAGCAAAACAAAACGTGAAGGAAGTAGTTTTCTGTATTTAATACCAAATTTTCCTATAGAAATATGAGTACCAAAAAGTGCTCATATTTCTATAGAATCACTACATAATAAAAATAAAGAGGAACAATAAAAGTCTATTATCACTAAGCATCCATAATGCATCAAACTAATTAACTATTATTCGTGAGAAATTGAACAATTGGAGTGAACTGAATGCAAATGTGATCGTTTGAGTACTAAATGAACCAACAAACTCCCTCTAGACCCATTTTCATATAGTGCCCCTTCATATTCTAATCACATTTCCACCACCTGTTGTCAAAAATTTCATTGACGAAAACGAGTCTCTTCAAAGCGTTAACAGAATAACTAAATATTCAGCTACATTTTCTCTTCATAGGAAGTAAACAGACGATAATGCTGCTCATAAAAATGTTAGTTGATAAGCTATAACGAGGTTATGAACTACCGTAATAACGTGTAACATGCTGAGTTATAATTTTATTTGAGTACATGCTCATTATCGAGCTTACACTAGGAAATTTCAACGGAGGCTAGTCCATTTTGCATTTTATAATGAACTCACCTAATGACGTGCTATTTGCAACTACTTATCGGATTCTGTGGAAATTCTGATATGAAGATAAGAATGAATTAGAATTCTAAACGCATACGGGGAGAGAATGAAATAATAGCTAAGAGTGAATTCTTTGACATGAATGGAGATCCGAAAAACCCTCGAAAATATCAGGCTGGCTAGCCTCAGGTTGCGGTAGACGTCAGCTGACAAGTCAATAATTAATAATAACAATAATCTTTATTATTTCAAATAGGTATCCTAATAAACAAAAAAAACATTTTTAAAATTGGATGGACAAAGTTACAGTCCAATTTCACAACAATAAAATATGTATGCTTGGAATTCCTAAGCATTCAGTGAATGGAAGGAAGAAAAAAAACACTATTAATTACAAATACTAGATATATATGTTACTATAATAATATCAATGTTAATGTAGATGTTATATTTTCAAATGACTAGTAAGTCATTTCTTGAATGTCATAATAGATTCACTTTGTTTTATCTCAAGCGGGAGGTTATTGTAGTCCAGTAGTCCTTTATGGAATAAGGAGTTCATGAATCGTCTATGGTTCAAACGTGGTACATATAAGTTAGTATTCCCCCTAGTGGTCAAAATATGAGGGTGCATTACCGGACAGTATTTTGAAGATGAATACCATGGTAAGATAGAACAGACGGTCTTTCACAGACAGCCAATCCAGAACTTCCAACATAGTAGTTGGCGTATATCTATTACATCTTACAATTAGGCGCAAGCCTCTCTTCTGTAACTTTTGCAAAGCAGACAAACAATTTGCATCAAGTTGTGATAGTAAAGTGGCACAGTAATCTAAATGTGGTTGAATGATTGATTTGAAAACTGTAATGGAAGTCTGAAAAGGTAAGCAACTGTTTACACAACCAAAGAAAAATATTTTTTCAGCAATTGGGAATATAATTGTAATGATTTTTCATGTTCAGTGTTCGATCCACGATGAACCACAAATACTTGAACTCCTCCTTGTTTGTATATATTTATACTTATAGATGATTTGTCAATTGAATTGTGTTTGTGTTTTGTTATGATTATTATTGCTTTCGTTTCATTGTAATTGAGATTGAGCTTATTGATGTTGAGGAATTCAGATATTCTGATCAAAATATCTTTAATTTCATTGATAGCTGTTTGTAAGTCAGGCTCCCTCACTGCAATCAGAGTATCATCTGCAAATAGGTTGATGAATTCACATTCATCAATGAATTTTATATCATTAATGTAAAGAACAAATAGAAGCGGGCCCAAGACACTACCTTGAGGTACACCATTATTGACTCCTTTTTGGTTCGAATATGATTCGTTAATGTCAGTCTGTTAAGTTTGACCAGAAAAGTAGCTTTCAGATCATTCAAGTACTGTACCAGAAAATAGTAACAACGGTAGGATAGTAACATCAATTGTCTCAAATGCCCTTTCAAAGTCGAGAAACACTGCCAATATATATTTATTATCATCAATAGCGAGTTTCCATTTGGATATGGAAACTTGTAATGCTGTTTCACATGAGTGTTGAGATCGGAATCCGAATTGGTTCATCATAATCAGTTTGTTGCTCTCAATGTAATCAATCAATTGTTCATATACTGCCGTCTCAATGATTTTTTCAAGGAGAGATAAAGTATTTATCGGACGAAAGTTTATGACTTCATCAGTATTATTACTTTTTGGTACAGAAATCACTGTATTATTTTTCAGTTTTCGCGGTGCTTTACCAGTTCTGAGCGAGGTATCAACCAAATTTAATAATACTTCACTGATTACCTCAAACAAACTTCCAAGTACTCTGTTGTTCATATAATTGGAGTTACATTTATTATCGCATTTCCTAATGATAGTACTGAGTTCTGTCATTCATAATAATCTGGAATCAATTATCTCACAATTAATAGGTGGGAGATTATTGTTAGTCCAGAGGGGAGAGTGGGGAATGATGTTCTTAATGTCTACTATACTATCAATGAAGAAACAATTGAACTTCTCGGCTTTATCTATATCATGTGTAACTAGACAGACTCTTTGGGCTGTTGGAAATAGTATTATATGTGAAACTGAATAGTTTTTCTGTTTGACTAATGCCTTTAAGGTTTTCCATATTCCTTTCGAATCCTTCAAGCAATTATGGATTTTATCGGTATAATAATTGGTCTTTTTCATTTTCCGTAAATTAACAACTTCATTTCTGCAACTTTTATAAATAACCCATTCGAATTGTTTGTCAACTTCAGTGGAGCATGTTTTGAAGTCTTTATATGCCCTTTCTCTACATTTGGTTGACTCTCTAACTTCATTATCATACCAAGGTAGTTGATCTTCTCTCAAGTTGAAAGTTATCATAGGGGAATTGGTATCAATATTTGTTTTCAAATTTTGTTCAATGTTAGAATATATCAACGTTTGTAGTTTTCAGGTCTCAATTACAGTGCATGAGTGAATCATTTAATGCATTGAGATGATATATACTGAAGTTCCTGAAGTATTTTGTTTTATTTCTATTAAAATTAGAATCATGAGAGGCTTTAATTGAAATGGTAATGATATTGTGATCAGTAATTTTAGGGTTATCGTGAACCATAGATGAAGCATAACCTGTAGTACTTAGTACATAGTCGATTCAAGTGCTACTGTTATTTGTAACTCTGGTAGAATCTTCAATTGTCTGCTCAATTCCCAACTAAGTGATATAGTTTTGAAATTGACATCTAGCATCTAGCAATATTTTTTTGTCAACAAAATCTGGAATCATATGTCTTGGCTGCCTGCATATAAATTGCCTCAATGACTTTTTGGAATGGTGAAATATATCAATGGTTTTTATTGTTTCGGAAAAAGTGATGAATAATTTTGGGGCTAGGCAAATATATGTATGCTGTAAAAGTGATTTTTGTGGTAATGAAATTACATGATGATTTTTTTATATATGAATTGAATATATGAATATATACTGAAAGAAGTATAACTAATTTGGTAATGAAAGTAATTAGTATTAAAATTTTTCTTCACACAGCTTCAGATTGAATTTCTGTCACTTATCCCAAAACGACCGCAAGATTCGTTTTAACAATGACTAAGAAGTGTCATTCATGATTACATCACGAGAGCTAAGTTATAGAAAGTTCACATGAACATACGTTAATTCATTCAGGATGGATCTATGTGCCATTTCGCTAATCGTTAGTGAATATTGGTAACTACAATTGGTTCGTAATGGGGGTTTGGATTGGCGGGCATCTGGAAACCATGCTAAGTGGATTAAGCTCGTAGATTAGGGTCATTGAATTATTAATAATCACCCGCTGCATTGAAGATCAATTGACAAACTCAGTTTGAGTACTGGTGTGAATATAATGTTATTATATTTTGAATGAAGTATGTACAGGGTATCAAAAATAATGAAGCTCACATACCACTAAATGAAACTTACATAAAGT
The DNA here is from genome assembly GCA_015342045.1 of Leptinotarsa lineolata. Lineage (NCBI taxonomy): Eukaryota > Metazoa > Arthropoda > Insecta > Coleoptera > Chrysomelidae > Leptinotarsa > Leptinotarsa lineolata. The sequence continues at coordinate 4,540 of WOGR01011207.1, read as the reverse complement.
GAGAGTCATATGTAACGGATAAATTCATTTTCTACGTTATTAGCCATTTTCGAGAAAAACCCTGAAACACGTCGATTTATGTATTCGAAAAGACACTCTGTGACATAAAAAAAACCCTCGTTCACCTTCCTCAACATGACAATCACCCCTCCAATATTTTTAAATGCAGGAGGGGGTCAAGTAATACCTCATTTTGAAATAATAACTCTATGTTTTTCCTACCTGTATCTCCAGAGGAAATAAAAACTATCCATCGTGCTACGCTATTAATACATTGAAATATGATTCAGACAAGGAGTATCTGATAAATGTGTACTACGCATTATTTTATTCTAAGATTGCCTACAACATAATTGTCTGGGGCCAAAGTGTTGATGTGCATAGAGTGTTTGTCATACAAAAAAGAATTTTAAGAATAATTTTCAGACTGAAGACAATTAAAATTATTTCTCTGCAAAAACTGTTTCTACAGTATTGATGAATTCTCAAGCTACCAGCAATCTGTTTATAATATTTAATTTCATATCTTAAGTTATTAACCTTCTGTTATTTGTGTTTGATTGTATTGTACTATTTTTTGACATGTTCTAACCAATATTTTTTGGCTTACAGAATAAATTTGTATTCTATTCTATTTTATTCTATCCATCACGTGACTGCGGTAGACTAAAGTGTTGAAGACACCATCCTGGCATGCCATAATGAACCCTTCAGTTTACGACTTCAGCCCACTCGACCTGAAGAAAGCGAAAGTCAGGCTCTTTGATAAGTCAAGGTCTTCAATGTTATTAAAGATGACCCCATGCATTGGCATATCCTTGTATTGCCGTAGAAGTGAGATGATCTCTGCGGCTTTTATATGAGCCTTTTGCTGAATGGGTTCCACCTCGGTGACAGAATTGTGATAGCCTCGTTCAGCGTTGAAAACGGAGTCGAGTTCATCATCTGCTCAGGCAGCTGCCCTAAATAGAAATGCTCCAATTCCTGTTCTCTCACGGTCGCGGACCATGCAGAGAAGGGGATCCGAACTCCTGACGACTTTACAGGTTACATCCAGTACCATTCTTTCATGTGGATACTCTTTACTCAAAAGTTCACGGCCTCCCTATTGTCAGGGGAAGTAAAACCGTGGAACGGACGATTTGGGATGCAAACTCCCGAAGTTGATACAGCTCCTCCCAAGTCCACTTCACTACTCCAAACTAGTAGAGTAAGATTGGAACGGCAAGCATATTAGTTGCAGCCACTTTGTTCTTGCCCGACAGTTCCGATGACCAGATCTGTCGGAGTTTGTGGTGATACTTGCCGCGGATAGTTTTTCACCGCTGTTACCTCTTGTGAGTGGCGTTGTTCCACCCCGAGGTAAGTATACGTCTCTCCGCATCTAGATGGTGTAGGATTCTTCTATCTACGAGCTGCACATCCTCTCCGTAGCACATCGTCCTCTTTTGAGATGGACCATTGCTCACGAAATTTCATACAGATAGCTTCCGGTTTTCGGGGGTGCCTCAGTTATACCCTCGAGTATTCCTGAGCGCAACGGATAATGGCGATAGGAAAATGCAGACAAGAAGGGGACTGAGGGAATCTCCCTGAAATAAACCCCTTCTGAAAGTAACCCACCCTGTTTGGACTCTGGGCTTTAGGTATGCTTAGGGGCGGAGCTCCATACATGAGAACAGTATTCCAAAGAAGGCATCAAAAGTTGCTGAGGCGTGTACAGTTTTCTGGTTCGGAACAGTGTTCCAAGCTTTCGAGAAGTAGCCTTTGCAATTCCAGCGACATGATTGTGCCAAGACATGTTGGTGTCCATTTTAACCCCCAACAAACTTATCGAAGCAAAATGCGGAATTGTTTGTCCTGACATCATTATATCCAGTTCCGAGACATTCATCTTTCTAGAGAAAACCGATGCTTGGGTTTTTGTGGCATTGATTTGAACCTGGTTACTTTCACCCCAATTCGAAATCACCTCTAGATCCTCATTAGAATATGCAACCTTCTGCTGCCGGTGAAAATGTGCATCCGCAGCCGATGTCTCGGAATCCAAATGAAATAACGAGACAAGTGTTCTGTCGTCAGTAAGGCAATATATTGGATTCTTGGTTTTTCCCAATAAGTCGTTGATATACAATAAAAAGAGAGTTAGAGACAATATGGATCCCTGGAGAACACCAGCGTAAAAGTATTCGACTGCCACTTGCAGGGAACGTTCTTTCAGGAAACAGTGTCCAAGTGTTTCATGAACACGCTCCCATTTATTTATTATCGAATTTATTCCATTTGGCTGATACACACTGTATACAAGGTACTACAGCGATTCACGGATTCGTCTGAAATATGGAACGCACAATTATTTTTGCAGTAAGAGTATAAAACATATACAAAAATAGTGTTTTCTATAGTCAAACACTAATTATTGCCATATCCAAAAAGGTGGGGTGAACCCATATAGAAGTAATTTCGCCATGTCTCTCAAATTATATCATGTCAATACATAAAACAAGTCTCACCGTCAGTAATAATAAAGCGAACAGATTAACTCTCAGGTTAATGGAATGTTATTACGTTGCAGTAGACCACACATTAATAGTATATATTTATATCTATATTGGGATCTAACCTCAGTACAATGTCAACCATCCCCGCGAAGGAGACGGTTGATATTGCGTTTGATTTGGGTATTGATAGATAGAAATAATAAAAATGATAATCGCCTTCAATTCTTACATGAATCGTACACTTCAAAATTGTGACCATGAGCTAATAAACAGGAGAAAAGGGCGGAGATCGTTTCATTTGGAGACAATACCTCCACTAAAATGCCCTTACACTCAACAACAAAAATACTGCCCTAACTTTATCAACCACTATTAGCATCATTACACATCCTTCCATGAATGAGTGTTTCAAGTTTATATAGAAAAAAGAGCAACGAAAATAGAAAAAAGTAAGAGATTGAGAAAAAAAGTATTTTAGCTTCCTACTCCTCCATCTTCATACGAGAAATGTGGAAATATTCCGAAGGAAGGAAGAAAACCCCACAGATATTGTTTTCAGAATCAACTTTTTTTATTCGTTTTATTTCAAAAAAACTCATTTTATTCAATCACTCAATTATTTTTTCCATTGATCAGTCATAACTGCCATCATCACTACCCATTTCTCCTTCCTCGTCTGTTGTTGCAACTTCGTACTGTTGATACTCTGATACAAGGTCTATGATATTCGATTCCGCTTCATTGAATTCCATTTCTTCCATTCCTTCTCCCGTATACCAATGCAAGAACGCTTTCCTTCTGAACATAGCTGAGAAAGCCTCATCTAATAAATTGAATAATTATGTCAAGTGTGAGTAATATATCACAAACATATTCTAGATGTACAAAAATAAAAATTTCATCAAAATATTCGCGCTGAGACATAAAAAACATGACAAGTTCTCGAAAATTACAAGCGATGACACTGATTAAGTTAACAATAAATGAATGAACGATATCAACATAGCACCAGAAAAGTGTTGACTAAATTATTGAATATTTCAAATATTCATTTCAATTCAATACATGGCCTATCATGACGAATTTTCATTTCCATTTTTCTTTTTGTATCATTGTATGATATCTCACGTAGTTTCATTAAGAAGAAATGAATAAATAAAAAGGAATATAATAATTAAAATTTCAAATGCTCAGGACAAAAGATTCTGATTATAATTCAATTGAAAACTCTCTTGATATCATTTCAAGTGATCGATTGAATAAGCTTCATGACTCATGATGACTCATATGAGTCATAATATTCGAGGACAGATGAAATACAAAGTTTTTCAATGGATAACAATTTGTATTCTAAAGATTACTATACCAGAAACCAACTACTTGAAGTTTTACAGACAAAAACTGTTCGATCTCAAGGCTTTGCTATCCACATTATTATTTTTCAAAGCAGTGAATTGTGAATATAGAATTCTTAGTATTTCAGCTAACCCTCAAATTTCTACAACAAAGCAGATTGGTTCATTGTATTATTTAGATCCAAGGTATTGTTCACCAATTTTGTTTAATCTGCTTAGGTTTGAATTATTCTCAGGAGTCCCTCAATTTGGGTTTTTCATTTGGCCATCTGATGTATATTTCTTTTGTGATCCATTTATCCTCATAAAATTCAATATTCCCGAATACCTGTACCCACCTAAGCAATCCATATATTCTAGGCAATATTTCCATTTGAAATTATTCCCAAACAGCTAAATTTCAAATTTCTTCATTGTTATTTGTGTCCCTATCCTTAGGACTTACCTGCGATTGTAACCCCTTCCTATCTAAAGTTAATCCGATCCCTTTTCCCCTTCCTATAATGACCATTTTGACCCCATCTCTAACTAGTTAGGAAGAACTTTTGCATTTGTGAATTCATATTTCATTACATTCAAAACCTTATAACAGTACAGTTAGAATAAATTTTGTCTTTTCTACAGCACATCTTGCCAGTTATTCATCAAATCTTACCTTTCCACAAGAGTTAATATAATTATTGT
>WOGR01011206.1:0-10642 GCA_015342045.1 Leptinotarsa lineolata | reverse complement strand
TTATGATGCTGTTTGAATGAGTAATCTCCTTATTTTATAGAGAATATATTAATGTTTCTGTATGTACAGTGAAGGAACATATTATATGTATGTGTGTATGTATGTAATTATCTATATTTATATGTATATATATTTTATTTTCATATTTTTTATATTTTATAAGACCTCAATTTTGAAATAAATGTATATAACTTTTTCTGTAGTGAAAGTATGTTTTGTAGGTATATATATTCAGGACCACAAATTTATATTAACTTGTACAATGCTGTAATGGACATTCCGTAAATAAATAGAAAAAAATTAAAATTAAAACAACTGTTAGCGCCCTTTCACACGGGGAGCTTCACGTCTCTCGCTCCCGAGAGAGAGGAAGGCTTCGAACATCAAAATGCAACGAGTCCAATGGAGCTTTCAGACGAAGAGCGGGAGCCACCACGTCTCGAAAGACGAGAGCTCTCACGTCTCCTGCACCTCGAGCCGGGGAGCCACGTCTCCTCCTCAAAATACAAAAGGATGAGTGGGGGTTTCCACACGAGGAGTGAAAACGGCTCTTCTTAGTTGACGCTTCACACCATTTATCATGGCAGATTACAATGTGGAGCTGTTAATTAGTGCTGTCTGTAACCGATCCGCTCTTTGGGATAAAAGTCTTGACATTTATATGGAACGAAATGAAGGTGCTCAACGTAGATTTCGCAACTTTATCAATCCCATTCTTGATCGTTGACGTTTCTGTCATCGAGGTTTGTGTCGCTGGTAGAGAAGGTATATGGCAATAGCTCGCATGCGATCCATTCTACGACTGATCTCAAGAAGCCAGGAACTAAAAAGGCTCTCGGTGTGAATGGGTGGTAGGTGTTGTATAGGAGCGAGAGACGTGAAGCTTCTCGTGTGAAAGAGTCCTTACGAGGTGAATATTATTTACCCAATTCTTTGTAAAAAATTGCATAAACAAGCTCTGAACTGGATCTATCCAGTTTCAAAGAATGATAGTAACTATGTGACTCTAAATAACTTCGGTGATCATATTAATAATGTCGCTCATTTTCTAAAACACAAAGAATTGGACTTACCCTACAGAACAAATGATAAATTCAGTAGGTAAATTCATTGAAAACAATAATGATAAAAATCCAGTGTCGGATAGATCGGTAGTATATAAGTTTACTTGCGGTTCTTGTGGCAAATTTTGTGTTGCCAAACCGAAAGAACTTTCTCCAAAAGAATAAAAGAGAATAGAAGTAGTTATTTGAACGAGAAGACCAATTCAACATTTGCAAACCATATTTTAAGAAAGGGACACGAGTTCAATCATGATTATAACGTATTACATTTGGAAGAGGAAGGTTCCAAACTGTACCTCTTGGAATGCTTATAGAATTCGGGATTATTGTTCAATGATCAAATATATTTGAATTGGTCCCTTTTATTGAGTTTAGTTTGCAATGAGATGATTAGGATAGATCCTAAAAGTAGGTAAAATGAGGTCTCAGGTAAAACTTGTATTCATTATTCTCTAGTTTGATAAGTTGTTTCTATAAAGATAAATATTTTATATAATGATTTTAACAGGTAGAAATTTTTCAGGTAGTAATAGTAATAGGCATCAGAGATCTGCTGAGTGGAAGGATTTTCAAGTCCATTTCCGAAATTTTTCCTAGCTAGATGTTTGTTTCAGCTCTAATGATCCATCAACTTGTGCTTTTGAAGTCACGGAAGTTATTCTATCATCCAATAATGCATATATTCCTATTTCAATGGAACGAACTTCAAACGGCAAATCTTTTTTTAACGAAGATTGCGAACAAGCTGTCGCCTCCAAAAATCTCACTTACCAGTCTCACTTTGCGCGGTGGCGCAAAAATTCAAACCGAACTACGTTTATTAATGCTCGCAACAGCTGCAAACTCAGAATAAATGAAAGCAAAAAACTTCACAATCAGAAAATCAGGGATAAACTGCTTGCCAATCCCAACGGGTCTAGATTCTTCTGGTCGGTAGCTAAAGCTGTTAATGAAAACTTTAAAAAATCCACAATTCCACCACTAACAAAAACGGATGGTTCAATTGCAACAACAGCAATAGAAAAAAATCTACTAGCTGGAAAATTTGCGTCCCACCCCACACTCGATTTTATAGGAAAGGCACCACCCACTATTCCCACACTAGAATTCACAATGCCGGGAATTACTTTTTGACAACGTCTTGTCAGGCGAATTTTGAAACAGCTTAACATCAATAAAGCGTCTCTGGTCCGGATGAAGTGCCGTCATCATACTTAATAAGTGCGCCAATGAACTCGCACTAGTATTTTGCAGACTTTTCAACCTGTCTCACAAGAAAGGGTTTTTCCTTCTTGTTGGAAGATTACTCGCATTCAGCCTATCTCCGAAGAGGGCAATAAAAATCTTCCAGATAGACCAGTCGCTTTGCTATCAGTGAGATAAAAAATCACAGAGAAAGCCATAAACCACCATATCCTCAAATACTTGGAAAGCTTCAACATCTTGAGCGATCATCAATATGGCTTTCGGAAACAAAAATAAACAGGCAACCTTCTATAGTATGTCACCCATATTTGGAATAACGAAGTCGAGAAACATATGGTCAAAAGCTGTTGCGCTTGATATTTCTAAGGCTTTTGACCATGTGTGGCATGAGGGTTTGCTGGACAAACTTCGATGCTATGGCTTGTCGGACGTTCCCTGCAAGTGGCCATCGATGGATATCTTTCGAATACTTTTACAATCAACGCTGATATTCCCCAAGGATCCATATTGTCTCCAACCCTCTCTTTATTTTATATCAACGACTTATTGGAAAAAACCAAAAATACAATATATTGCTTTACGGACGACAGCACACTTGTCTCGTCATTCCATTTGGATTCCACGACATCGGCTACGGATGCACATCTTCACCGGCAGCAGCAGGTTGCATATCTTAATGAGGATCTAGAGAAGATTTCGAATTGGGGTGGAAGTAACCAGGTTCAATTCAATGCCACGAAAACGCAGGCATCGGTTTTCTCCAAAAAGATGAATGTTTACGAATCGGATATAATAATGTCAAGACAGACAATCCCGCTTTCTGCTTCGATAAGTTTGTTGGGGGTTAAAATGGACACCAATATGTCTTGCCAAAATCGTGTCGCGGGAATTACAAAGTCTGCGTCTCAAAAGCTTGGAACACTGTTCCAAAACAGAAAACCGAACACACCTCAGCAACTTTTGATGCTTTATGAAGCTCATCAGACCCTTTTTGGAGTATTGTTCTCATGTATGGAGCTCCGCCCCTAAGCATACCCTAAAACTGCTGGATTTCATCCAGAAAAGAGCCATCCACTGAATTGGAGACACGAACATCACTTGCAACCTTGATAGTCTGGAACATCGAAGAAAGGTTGGAGATTTGTCCTTCTTTTATAGATACTTTCACGGGAGGTGCTCAAGTGACTTGGCACATTTGATTCCACCAAGAGCCGTACATATCATACACGACGGACTGTGGCTGTTCATTGTTTTGAGGTACACCTCGAACTTCTCTGTTCAAGAACTCTTTCATCTGGAGAACTGCGTTTATATAGATTAAACTTCCTGAGAGTTTTTTCAAATGAATACAATCTCCAGCGATTCACGTCCAACGTGAATCGCTACTTTCGCACAGTCACCGCTCTTAAAACTCCTTGAAGATTTTTCCGAAGTGCTTGTGTTTTGAGAATAGTGATTAGGATTTTAATTACTATAAAAGCATTACTCAAAATTTGTTTTTTTCACCTTTTTTCGCAGGGTGAATCGCATTAAGTATCCCTCGGAACCAAGACTCTGCCGGTCTCAGACAGTCCTTGCAGGTCCATCCTGATCGCTGCTCGTTGAGGCTCGAGCATTTTCTTCTGCAGACCCTTCCTCTGCATTTTATGCACGTTACTGCTTCATCTCCTCCCAAAATACGATCGATCGATCGCAGGTAAATCCCACAGACGTCACAGTACCATTCCTTGGTCAATTTACGATTACTGAAAAGGAAAGAACAGGTTACGGAACTGCTCATTTTGTTTTTTTTTTTTAACAAATAATGTCACTGACATGATACAAATTAATATGCAACAGGCAACAAGGAAGAACTCATACGAGAGTCACCTTTCAAGTTTTTACAAAAAGTAGGAAAACAATTTTTGAACAAACACCATTTTATTATTTTGAGAAATATTCGTCTTTAAGATCAATACACATTTGCATGCATTCAAATACATGCAAAAATGTTCAATTAGTCAACTACGACTCAACATCTTTCATTTATTTAGACTAGAATAGACTAACCAAACTAGAAAGAATAATAGAAAAAAATTTTAAGTGGCTGAAAAGTCCTCGAGGCAATATAAACATCTATCTACTGAGAATTGTTTTATTTCAAACTCAAAGGAGCTTTCATAGTCTATTTCCTTAGGCAGCGGAGTAACGAATCATTTTTAAGTGTCTGTTCCAAAGGCGTACATAATTTAGTCGGTTAAAAAGTGGAAATGTACCGGTTTGGCCTGTATATACTGCCCTGCAGTATATAAAAGCCAAACCGGTAGAAATTTTGACGTAAGGACAAAAAATCTACAATTTATGAACATCTTCAAGAATTAAAACACAAGACAAGTAAAGATAATCTCAAAATTCTACACACGTGTAATAAAGGGAAGAACATGAATTTGTTGGAAGCCATGGAAATTAATAAATCAATAAAAAACCCGAAATATATACCCCTAAACGGGCACTCGATTTATGTAGGTCTCCACTCTTTATAAGCCCGGTAATCTCTATAATCTCAATTATAGAATTTCATAGTTGTCACTTTTATTCAATAACTACCTCGCCTTCCAACCTATCTGTAACCTGTGTTCAGATTTCAAAATGTTAGTTTATACTTGATAATGGGTAAGAAGCCGAAACCGTTCCTAAGAATAAAATATCTAGTGGAAATTAGACAAAAAGTGTTTTTATTCATCTCATTAAAGTTTTGTAACCAATTTACCATAATTTTCAGAATTCATTTCTGAATGATAATCCCCTGATGTTGTGCCTGATTCAAATATAAGCCGATAATTAAGTATAAAGTCCATGTCACCTCCTGCATGGACCTCCCAGGGATCCATATTGTCACCAACCCTCTTTTTATTGCATATAAACGACTTATTGGAAAAAAACAAGAATCCAATATATTCAATGAAATGAATAAAAACACTTTTTTGTCTAATTTCCACTAGGTTTTTTATTCTTATGACCGGTTTCGGTTTCTAAACCATTCTCAACTAAAACTAACATTTTGAAGTCTGAACCTGGGTTATATATTATCGGGTAACAGTTAAGCTGGGAGGCGAGTTATTGATTGAATAAGGGTACCAAATATGAAATTATAGAGATTACCTACATAAATCGAGTTGCTATTGATTTATTAATTTCCATGGCTTCCAACTAATTCATTTTCTTTCCTTTATTACATATGTGTAGAATTTTGAGATTATCTTTACTTATCTTGTCTTTTGTTTCTTGAAGATGTTCACACATTGTGCATTTTTTGTCCAAACAGACGTATTCACGAAGCCTTACGTCACGTCTCTGTTAGCATTTTGTAATCATAACGAGCATTTAATAATTTTTTCTATTAGTAACCAGAGTATAGCACCAATTCCAAATGAAAAATGTTACGGCAAGTGTGATTAGACTACACCCCCTCGATGATAAGCATAATTTTCTGTCGAGCTGCAAAAACCTTTTCAAGACAATACCGAATCTCCCCTCTGTAATAATACACTTTCAAGATTTCTAAAAATTTAAATTGAAAGGGTTATATTTTTAGGAGTGAATAATGTTTGGGAAAGAAAGTGTTTGGCTTTCTACTACTCCATCTTAATACAAAAAAAATGTAGGAATCTTCCTAAGAAAGTAAGGAAGCAATCAATTTCAAAAAAGTTAACTCCTTACAAAGATGTGTAGATCATGTGTAGAAAAAATTTTCAGACACAAACCGGAAGAAAAAGCTACTTTCATATAAACATTGAATTACTCGAACAAAAAATTCTTTCGAAACAAATACTTTTATATGAACACTGAAAGTTACTACTTTGCATGATCACTTTAATAATATAACCTTTCTCAATTTAAACAATATTCCTTTGGCTGGGATTTAATCAAATAAGCGAATGAATGTCATTACATACTGTCATCGATAACATGAGTATTAAATTCATTCATGACATAAAGCTGTACATTTATTAATTAATTGAGTGTCTTTTCTTATAATGTTATCCAGATTTGGTACTTGAGAGCCTATAAGGCTTGATGTCTACCAGTGAGGATGACAGGATATACTTTCCATTTAGTATATTGTATAGTAATCCTGTTGATGCTATCTGATTCAATTCCATAACGAATGTTTGGAATACAAACTGAGTAGCGAAAAGTGTTTTTTGTATATTTCAGTGTTCATATGAAAGTATTTGTAATTCAATGTTTATATGAAAGTAGCTTTTTCAGGATGTCTTTTTTCTTCCAGTTTGTGTCTGAAAGTTACTTCTTTGCATGATCTACACATATCTATGTATAGAATTGATTATTTTGAATTTGATTGCTTTCTTCCCACATTTTTCTGTATTAAGATGGAGTAGAAGAAAGCCGAAAATTTTTTTTCCATTCCTAAAAATGTACCTACAACAAAGTTGCTACCTCAGAAATAAGGTGACTACAGTGTTCTTCCCAGTCTAAGTTTGCATACATATGTGTGCCCAAAAATTTACATGTCACGGCATGAAAGAATCTTGCCATTCAATTGAACGTTAATACTATCGACACGATTTTGATATGGATCAAATGATGAAATATTAAAGATTTGAGGTCAGATTTGAAATAAGAAATAAATGAAAAGGGACCTAATATTGAAATCTGTGGGATCCCTATATTAATTTTGGTATAATTTGAATTTATTCTCTAAAAATATCATTTTCAAGATGTTGCTCATTCACATACACAGACACCCCTGACATCTAGAGATGTCATATAGAACAGTTGAAAAATAAGCTGCAATTTTATTGATGGAAAGTCACCCAAAGACGAATGTGGATACTAACAATCGAAACATCGTGAAGTAACTTGGCTTGAAATCTCTTAATTTTCAATTTTATTTCCTTTTTGTTTAATTGTTCAATTTTTGACAGGGATTTCAAATCATTTTATATTAGACAATGGAAGTCCGAACTGATGGAATTAACCGTGTGAAAAAGTATGTGTTAAAATGTGCTCGATAAGGGTGGCGCTACAGTAGCAACAGGGTAAATTTTGTAAAAGACGCTGAAAGTTATCAGTAGAATAAAATAGAGAAATAGAAAAGGACGAAAGAACTTCCGTCTCGTTATGGCGAACTTTTCAAAATAAGAATAAAATGAAAACCCAAAAGTTTCATAATCAATTGTTTGCTTGTCATTTCTTAACACTTGATCAATATTACATTTAGGAAGTAATACATAAATAAAATGCGCGAATTACAGTTGAAAAAGTAGAGAACAAAAGTTCTTCAAAAGCAAAATAATAAAAGTAAATTTCATAAATGTCAGTTTTGAAATAGATTTAAAAATGCATGTTAATAATTAATGAAGAATATTTTCTTACAATTATTTAAATTATTTATTAATTATTTATTGATTAATTATTTAAAGCTGATAAGAAAATTCAATCAATGTCTCCACGGTTTACCACAGCAATAATTTTAGGTTATATTGACGAAATTAATTTAGACTACATCACTACATAAACATTTGAGGTCTTGTATATTACACTGTCACTAACTACTCTACTCATTAAATATATTAAATTTCCTAACTCAGCATACTTCAATCAGCCACTGCTTAATTCATATCATACCCTGTGCCTATGCTAGCGCCATTCCGGAGGGTTTTTGAGCTGTTATTTACTGCTGAAAGTTGAACACTTTTCCAAGCTTCCTCCCATATGAGACGGTTGTCCTTAGCTCTACCCTCCATAGCCAGTTCTTTATAAAATTAGAGGTTAATATCCGAGGCTATTCAGAGAGGTCATAGAAATACATAAATATAAGAATAATTTCAACATGACATGGATACTGTCACTTCACGACACAAAGTTCTCCCAATAATTGAAGAAGGGTGTGATCAATCAGGTACAAGAGCAGTCGGTCGTTTGACTGCTTAAGTACGAACGCATCAGGGCCATTTTTAGTTAGCGCATCGCAGCAAGGTAGATCACTTCGACTGTTGCCGCATCGCCGTTGATAATTCCTGCCGCAGTAGCAGACGAAACGACAGGTAAAATACCTGCAGACCACGGCTAATAAACCCAAAAACATCGCAACTGCCAGTTTGTTAGACACCGGCCATGAAAGCTCACACACCGTGATCGATTATTCGAAACATTAAACTGGGTATGGTGAGCTATCATTATAAAAATAGACATCTGCCATCACGGACTTTTTTGTAGACCTACAAAAATAAAGATATGAAGTGAACTGTTTGAGAATAACTCAAAAAAATTTGGCACCGTTTTCAATAAAAACTTGCACGGGTAGCACCTATACCTCGACTTTGTACAGATAACACAGGCATATTTCCAACAATTTACATAAAAAATGATTTATACACATAAACCTTCCTCTTGAGTCACTACGTCCATTAGATAGAACCATATATAAAAATCCGTTCGAAATTTTTTGAGTATATCGCGGTCAGACAGACGGACAGATGGCGACGTCACAGTCTAGATGTTATTTTGATTGAACTGAAGTTTTTATCAGATTCATCCAAGAGGCTGTTTATTTCATTTAACATTATTTTCATGTTGCAACATTATTCTATTGGTTACTTTTCATGATATCTCAAAAATACGAATTTGAAAGCATTAAGCAACTTCTTGAGATGATGAAAATTGCTGTCCACATATTTTTGATTAAAAAAAGAGAAACGAAATATTCGTTAGACGATACGGGCAATGCAACATCTATTCAATATTTTTTTCTTTATATAATAAAATTTTGATGTGCTATGCTAGCACTGTCATGATGAAGAATTATGTGACGCTTCAGGTTGTTTTTTACATTTCGTTGAAAACTTTTTTGGCAAATAAATTGTTGTATCACTTTCTTGGAAATGTTTCCACAACTTTTATGATATTCGGTTCATCTCAAAATAGGCAAACAATGGAATTGTTGCATAATTTTTCACACCTACCTGTCTGTATAATTGCAGTCTGTGGTGCATGGGAACCCTTCTATTTCTCGCTATGTCACATGCCGATCTTTTTCAGTCATTTTACACACGGCATCGATATTTTTTGGAATCAACCGATTTTAGTAGCCAATCATGAGATTTATCACTGACCGATGCATGACCATGCCGAAATTATGCAACCCAACATGCAACAGGCATTTCAGATAGTGCTACGATTCTATACAATCTTCCAGACCATTGAACCGTTCTTCAAATGAAAAACAATCATCCATCGAAAACGTTTACCGAGTTATTTCCACTTTTACACACAAATATTTTAGTAGGTAGAATTGGAACCTCTGGCGTAAAATGAACCCAATAAAAACATTGTCTCTCGATGCGCGTCGAGAACAGTGCTTTAGTTCGGGTGTGGGAACGATGTCTAGGAGATACTATAGGCACCGTATAGAAGTAGAAGTAAACACAAATAAATTCACTCCCCGCCATATTTGGGTTAAGATCCCATTTCTTATTTTACGCTCAGCCGGCGTGAGAGCAAGTGAGCCAAGAATAGCTCTAGGCTGCACCCTCCTACCGCACTACACGCCGCCACACGATACATCAAAGACGCCGACCAGGAGTGAACTTACTTGTTTACGGTGATATAAGGTAATAAATGTCGAATTTATGAATACCGTGATGCCACATTTCAATAGTGGCTTCTATTGTTTTTGTAATAATATCACAATAAATGAGCAGTATCTATCGAAACTCAATTTCGAAAGCTTTCTAACCAACATACGAGTATATGCACTGGAATCATTTGTTCTGAATATTTGATTTGATATTTTCTTGTGTGCCATAAATCCACTGCCCTAGATCGACCGGTAGAATATTCAATATACCGTTACCACTTTATCTATCCTGAAAATCGATTGAAAGTAAAGTGTATACACAATAATCAAAGATCTTAAGTAGGACACTAGCATTAAAGGAACCTGAAAAAGTTGATTTTCTCACACACCAAACTCGTAAAACGAAAGCTAATAGGTATGAAAGTGAAAGAAAATAATATATTTTTTTATTGTTTGCATGGTGAAGAACTTGTTTTTCTGGGCAAAGGTTTAGATTTGTATATTCAATTTTTCAATGAATTCATGTGATTTAAGCCATTTTTAATTTTTATTATTCAGTCAGGAGAGGTTCAAACTGATTTGTTAGTTATTCGTATTGACACTTATTTAGTGCAATCCTCCATTTTAGGAAATTATTTTTTAGTAGTTCATTATAAGACATGAATATCCCTAAAATTTTCTAAGAATCATTTATATGGAAGAAAACAATCTGTTCCAATCAATGACGAAACATCTGATATTGCTTTCAGGAAGAGGGGAGTGCCTCAAGGGTCACTCTTAGTGCATCTGA
>WOGR01011205.1:0-10643 GCA_015342045.1 Leptinotarsa lineolata | reverse complement strand
TTCCTCGTTTTGGTTCAATGAATTTCCAATTGAGTTTTTAAATTAGTTTATTTTATTATCTTGGACGAATGAATGTTAGGTGAAACAGCGATAAAGTCCTCTTGTAATAAGCCAAGCGAGTGCTAAGTTGCCACATAGGGTGGTGACGCCGTATTGAAGGTTTTTCTAAAACTTTCATGCGACATATGGAGGAGGCCCCTACTCGTTCTCGGACGCTTCATTCTCCATAATGGGCCTGTAAAACTGATATTTTAGTATAAGAAATTGAATTGTTCGAGTATATGTAATGATTTGTAGTTTATTTTGATTTCTTCACAATGATAAGAGAATTTTGTAGCTGTTTCATCCAGTAAAAATTAGTTTTTTAGATCTTTTTCAGTTTATTTAGAATAAAATGTTTTTTTCTGTTCACACATCAGATTTGAATGTGTTATGAGTTGACTGTCGTGCTTCAATCGCTTTTTTCATAGAACAGTTAATTTCGAACATAATTTATTCTTAACCTATTATTTCATGTTTTCCTGCTTTTCAAATTATGAGTGATACACTTTCTAATAACTGTTCATCAGCTTAGGAAGAAATGTATTACTGAGGTTGAGTAATCGTAAAGAATCTCTGTTCATTCAGCTTCTTATGATTGCCAAATGGCATAATTTGAAAATGTTTTACATTTCCTGCCTGTAATTTTCGAAAGTGTGAGCGGTACATCTTCCGATATCTGTTTCATCAGCTTGGAACTGTATTGTTGAGATTGGCTAAACGTATGGGATATCTGTTCATCCAGCTCCTTACGATTACCAGTTACATAATTTCGAAATTTTACATCACTGTATCTGACTTTTTTTAGTATAAATGATACACCTACCAATATCTGTTACATCAGCTTGGGAACGTGTTTCATTAAAGTTGCCTAATTACGACGAATATCTGTTACATCAGCTTGGGAATGTGTTTCATAAAAGTTGCCTAATTACGACGAATATCTGTTCCATAAGCTCGTTTTAGTTGGCAATTATGTATTATTAATTGGTTGGATTCCTATGATAACCTCTTCTCCCAATCATCCTATAATATTTCATTGGTAAAGACCCGAAAAAATCCTAGTCGTCGTCAACGTCAGATCATTAAAGAATCAAAGGCAGAACTAGCATTAAAACAAGACATAAAAGAACAGAAATTGATAGTAAGCATTAGCCTTTCATATTTAGTAGACATTTATGAAACCAACCCCAAATTATTTTTTACCCATGAATAACTGCCAAAACGTTCTAGAATAGAGTTGATAAGTGAAGAAAAATTGCAGGAGAAAATATTATTTGGTGACGATTGAGTATGATATATTACTTTTGTGACTTCATGATTATTTATTATTTATCGATGAATAATTTCATAGATATGGATTTGGTGATTTTTTCATCAATATTAGTTATAATTATCACAGGTGAAAGTCCTCAGACGAAGAAGTAGATAAAATCTAATGTATTCTCGTATATATTATTTTTGGAGTATTCCTTGTATTTTATAAAGGCCACATATTTTGATAGAAGGTTTTTATTAATTTTTTTGTTTTTAACAAAAAAAAACAAATTAGTTATATATATTCACTCTAACAGTATAAACAAAAAAATTATCAATAATGTTTGACCACAATAGAGTAATATATAGATAAAATACAATTAACATGGTGATAAATAGAAATGTCAGGGAGAAAGCCTTCTACTATAGGAGATAAACTTTTGGTAAAACTAACAGAGAAAAATTTCAACCCCAGCCACCGAAGTACAGAATTGTTTTCGAACCCAATTGAACGATCAGAAAATATATTTGCTAGATTCACACAAACCCCACGTTCCCCACAAAAACCATAGAGTCCCATAACTGCACGAGACGACTCCGATAGACTATTCGAAGAAGCTTGTTATGTTGACCCTGTCATTGACAATAGAGACAGACTTTTAGACAATCAAGACAATGAAAACAAAGTTTTTGGCGAGAAAACACAATTGACTCAGGAAAATTTTGAAATTAACGACAGCTACTTCGAAACTCTTCAACAAGATTACTTAAAGAATACCGGGGAGGAAACCGCAAACAACAAAAAATTCATACAACAGTTACTCAGTCAGTCGATCAATCAATCTCTAGACAAACTCTCAGTACGAATTCACACTCCACAGCCAATCTTGAGAAACATGGCCAATATTACACTAACAGACGCCTTCACAGCAGCAAAATCGGTAGCAACCCCAATCTTTATTTCACCACAAACTTTTAATCCAAACAAGGGGAATGCGAACTTATTCATTAATTGCTATGAACGTACCTCAATAGCATACGGTTGGGATGATAAACTGAAAATATACTACTTCGGGATATTCTTAGAGGATGCAGCGAACATCTGGTATAAAATTCACAGCGAAGAAGCAGATAATGCAGCAAAAACCTGGAAAGAAATCTGCAAGGATTTTAAAAAGGAATTTGGAGATAAAGATATCAAAAGAAGTTTAGAAACTTGCCTACTTCAAAGGAAACAAGAAGAAAATGAGCCTATCAAGTCCTACTACTACGACCTGACAACAATGTTTTATGAATATGACCCTTCACTAAATGCTGTAAGTTCTTTGAAAATGGAATCAGACCTGAAGTATATGCAGCATATCGTCTGATAAGACCAGACACAATGATAAAATCAACATGGAAGAAGAGGATAGTTCTAGAAACCCCTCAGTACTTGAAGATAAAATTGTTATAATGGATGACTGGCAAGTCGATGGGGAAATGGAAAATATAATGAAGGTGACACACACCGACGATTTCGTTGTTCTACCAGTCAATAGATTACTATTTACTAGTTCAGATCGAGTTTAGCACAACAGACCAATACAGTTCCAAAATTAATGAAGAATATTTTTTGAAAAATGGACTCATCTGTATTGAACAACCAACATTGTCAAACCAGCCCTGCATTCTCGAACGTTGCTTAAAATATCACCAAATTGAACTTTTCAAAGGATCCACAGTTGAATTTTTTCTGGAAAATGATGAAATATCAAACACAGCCCTACTACTCTATACATCAGAGTCCGATGAAGAGGTAACGAATGAAGATCACAATTTAGACCATATACAGAAAGGTATCTTCGAAACTCAACTTATGGAATTACTAAAAGAATATCAGGATGTATTTTCGAAATCTACTAGGCACATGGGTCTCACTGATATCACTGAACATCGGATAGACGTAGGAGATGCAATACCAATCAAATGTCATTCCTATAGAGTAAGCCGAAAAAGAAAGGGAAATAATAGAGGAGTAAATTTATGAAATACTTAAACACAATATAATACGTCCTTGTCATTCTCCCTTGGCTAGTCCTGTGATGTTAGTTTGAAAAAATGATGATTCCATACGTTTCTGCGTCGATTATAGAAAAATAAATAGTGTAACAAAAAAACCACATACCCGATTCCCAATATGGATGATATCCTGACATACCTTGGAGGGGCGAAATATTTCTCTACCCTGGACATGTTTAGCGGTTATTGGCAAGTAAAAATCGAAGAAAACTCAAAACAATACACTGCATCCACTACACAAGGTCACGGCACTTATGAATTTAATGTTTCAAGTTTTGACTTATTTAACGCTCCAGGAACTTTCCAGCAACTCTCAGATAGAGTATTTGAAGGGATGAAATGGAGGAATATCCTTGTCTACCTTGATGATATGATAGTCATCTCTAATACACTGGAAGCCTATCTGGAAAAATCAAAACAGGTTTTTGAGCAATTACGGAATGCAGGCTTGACTTTAAAATCAAGCAAATACGTTTGCATAAAAAATAATGTAAAAGTCTCAGGACATATTGTTAGTGACGAAGGAATTTCACCTGACCAGAGCATTCTCGTCTCAATCAAGGAATTTCCTCAACCCAAGAGTATCAAACAAGTACAAAGTTTTATTGGTCTATGTAACTACTATAAAAAATTTATCAAGGATTTTGCAACTATAGCCCGTCCTCTACATGATGTAACAAAAGAGAAATTTAAATTGAAATGGTGTGAAGAACAGCAGAAAGCTTCAGATACGCTCAAAACAAAACTTGTAACTGCCCCCGTCCTACAGCATTTCAATCCCAACAAAGAATGTGAGTTACGAGTGGATGCGAGTACAGTTGGAATTTGGTCAATTTTATAACAAGAAGGTGCAGACAAACACAAAAACCTTTATGTCACAACTTGTACAAGAACTACTAATCATAATGGAAACTGTCAACTGTTAACAACAGCATACCACCTTAGTTGCAATGGGTTAGTAGAGCGATTCAATGGTAGTTTGGCAAACATGCTAGCAATGTACACTGATCAAAATGACTGGGATGAATACATACCTCACGTCACGTTTGTATACAACACTGCAAGACAAGATACAACTGAATATTCACCTTTTATGTTAGTATACGTAATAGAACCCATTCTTCCAACCGAAACTAACCTGATATCAACCGTAAACTCATCAGATACCCAGCAAATAAGGGAAAAAGCACTAGCTGTACGGAGTGATGCAATTGAAAATATTCGTTAAAGGCAAGGACTAGACAAAGAAAGATACGATGATGAGCATCGTCATTTAGAGTTTGACATTGGAGACGAAGTCAGAGTGTTTACTCCGGTTCACAAAGTTGGTAAAAGTGAAAAGCTGATACTCAGATGGTTTGGCCCATACTACATCAGCAGAAAAATAGAAGAAGTAGATTACGAAGTGAAAAAAGGCACTGCAGCGAACTCTAAAAAAGAAATAGTTTATGTAGGTCGTATTCTCCCCTACCATGACCCATGGACCCCCAAACCAGAAGATAAATAGAGGATTGAGAAATATGATGAAATGATTGAATAGTAAGTCCTGACAGGACACACAATATTACAGACATTCATTTAATAAAGCACAAAGCCCGAATCAACTCAATCAGATTATCTCAACCCAAGATTTTTACTTAACTCCCCTGTATATATCATATATATTGCACACACTCAATCACAGTCAGATCCTCAAAAAAATATGTCACCCATAGAAGATACTATATATAAACGAGTCTTCTAATTAACCATGTACATACAAAATACACATAGCATATAGTAATTAAATAATCAACCCTCAGGTTCTTCAGCCTTCAGCACTCACCATGATGTATTATTCTTCCTCTTATGTACGGCCTTTCTCATTTTTGTTTCGTACCTCTGTTACGAACTCATTGCCAAGTTCTTCTCATCCCACGAAGAACCTAAAACAATAACAGAAATCCCTGTACCAGCTGAAAGAACAGAAAAATAAGAGAAACAAGGAAGTAGATTTGTTCTAGAACTTTCTGAAAACTCATCGTCCTTATCAATAAAAAAGTGTGTCATGTACACTGCATAGATATGAGGATTCTAACTCAAACTAAAATATGCACTTTCAAATGTATAGGAATCAAGAATAGTTAGGATATAATCATTAGAGAATAGTAATTGAATAAAATGCAGATACAAAACATTTTTCAGTTGCATTTAGTTTTCAAATACATTTTACATACAATCAATTGAGGAAAAATATGCATTAGTTACATACGAACAGAAACAGTAATAAATGCATCTTGACACTGCCAGAAAAAATACAAACAATTCAATGTCACCACATTGCTTAATTTTGTATGGAAAGAAAATAGGAAATAACATCTCAGACTGATGATCTACAAACAGTTAAGGTTGTAATATTATAAGAAATAAAGCAAGCACAGAGATATATTAAAAAGGTGTATTGAAGAAGAATAATTGATATAGGTAGCCTATACACACGAGACAGATGAAAAGGCAGACTGTGGAGGACGCTCCCAAAACTGCATTAAATTTTTCATATTTTTTCAAGGTGTGTAAAAATGTGCTATGATGCGTATAGGTGTTCATGAGAAATGATGATGATGATAATGATATGAATTTTTTATGAGGCATGAAATGAAACGCAAAATATATGAGGTCTTTAGAAGAAAGACAATAGGTGAAATGTTGTAGAAAGTACGACACTGAAAGTTGTCTTGAGAAAAGACAAATATGATGTTTCAAGATGTAGAAAGTTACTACGTCATATTATTTATGATAAAAGGTAAAAGAAAATAAAGAGAAAAATAATAATATATGCAAAATCTGAGAGATGCAATTTACATGTCGTTTCCAAGAAATATTTATCAAATATAATTCAATATTCGTCGTTGGTACCTCGCCAGGAAAGTATTAGTTTTCAATAGATATTTCCAACAGTGATATATTTTGTTTTCAATTTCCTATTATTCAATGAGGTGACACTTGAATAGGCAAGTAACAAATAGTGTAAGAAATCAGTAAAACTGTGGAAGTATGTTTAAGCATAAATCAAAGATGAAAAACAAATTTTGTAAAGTATCTGCTATTTATTGTTAAATCATGCAACTTTAATGTATATTATATGTGTTCTAATCAGTTAGATTACACTGTCATTTAAACAATTGTTAACTATATAAGGCAGTGATTTTTGTTGAATTCTTATTTTTCTTCTCTCGAATTTGTTAGCAACATAAACTAGCTATAAGAATAGAAATATATCATGAAAGAACTTACTGCCGAATTATTCTCTTGTTTCATGCAATGGAGACACCACCACACATTGGGCACTGCGAAACAGTCACTACTCCATCACTCCTGTTACGGCTTTCCACTCCAGGACATACAGCAGAATATATCATAGACAGCACGAGGACCTAGGGAAACATGAAGTTGAATCATCATGATTCAAATAAATGGACTATAGGAATATCACAGTCACTAATGCCATATTCAACCAGAAACAAATACTTACGTTGTTGCTTCCATTGGTAGTTGTTCTGAGTAGCCAGTAAACTGTTCCTATGTGGGTTGAAATATTTAAAACAATCCAGAATCACCGTCATACTGTTGAGTACTAGGATAATCCAATTCCCAGAAATCCTACAGGAAATATTTCGCAAAAAGTTATGGAAAGACGTTTGTTTCATAAATGCTGAATCAACAAAACTTTTCCACAAGTGACGATGTTTGAAGTATCTCAAAGCAATCGAAGGAGTGAATTTCTATAATCTAGGACTGCCAATAACTCGATCATTCTATTACACGATTAACATAAAGATATATTTCGAAGTATAAAATCAAAAAATACTTCAATGAAGGAAAAATGCCGCTAAATATTCGTCTACTTATCTTGTCTTGTCTTGTCTATTTGGTTGGCCCTTGCTTCCGACCAGGCGCATTTGGCCAGTTCTCCTTCTGTTACATGTCAATTAGGTAACAGTAGCTTCGTCCGGGGTTGCAGTTGTCTTGCTTTATGCAGACTGCTTCCTTATTGTGTCACTTTCTTCTTCTTTTGCTTTTTTTTTATTTTTGTTCTTTACCTTTTGTCTGGTGTAGCCGGTGTAGGTTTGTTAGTATCTTCACATATCACAGATAGAAATTTAGACGAAAGACACATAAAAAGGTAATTGATACAAGGATTTTCTTTTGAATGATACGATTAACTTTTCTTCCTTTTATATTTTAATTCGATTGTGTGGCATAAATTGTGTTATTTCCTTGATAATTTTTGAATTTAAGTTACTTAGTACTGTAAACATATCAAACGGAGCTTTTATTTTGTTGTTAATGAATTTTTGATATAAATCTTGTCCGGGGATACTGTTGATTGGGCATTCTTAAAAAATTACGATATAAATGTTGTTTACAGCTGCAGTGTCCTGTTCTTATTCTAATGATGCTTGTTATGTGTCCATATTCGTTATTTTTGTATACCATGGTTATGTTGGATATTCAGGTTGGACCCTAAAATACAGTTTGTTGAGTTTCGTGTTTCCATTGTGTGTAAAATGATGTATTTATTATTTGTTCCATGTGGGGTATAGAGTTTTTTTTTATCTATTTTTATATTGAGCGGAATGTTGAGATGATTACCAATTTTTGCTAAAATATCAACTTTTTCATTACCTCCTATTAGTTGATGACCTAGTATCCAGGATATTTTGAATTTTTTATTATAAGTTGTATTTGCTCTTATTTTATCTTCTATGTTCAATGTGATATAATCATTGCTTGCTGTTGAATCCATATTTTTAATTCTGCCTATTGCACTTTTAGAGTCTGTGGATATTATATTTTTTTTGTAAGATTTTTTGAATACAAATTCGCATACCCTCATCTATTAAGCATCTGTATAAATGAAACTATATTTCTCTTTATGATCTTCTGCAAATTTTACTGCAAATTCTACTTCTTGTATGTAAGTATCATAATCAAAACTGAAATTTGGTATCAATTCATTTGTATATATGCTATTTTTGAATACTTTACATTGTTTTTATGCCTCTATCAGATGTGGTGTTTGGTGTGATTTCCAATAGTTGTTTTGGTTCTCTTCCATAATTGTTAGTATTTCCAAAATATATGTAATAAGTGGCTTAAAGTCCATACGTTTTATTACATATTTATGTGCTAACCATTTTCTTCTATGTTCTAGATTTATTACTCCCGCTTCCGCAAGTATAACGTTTCTAGGTGTAGATTTCATACATCCTAGTATAATTCGAAGACCTTGTATATACGTTTGTTCTAGTATATTTAGGTTTTTTTTGTGCATGGGTTGAAAAGTATAGCCCCATATTCTAAATGTGTCCTCACTAGACCATTGTACGCCATTTTCATTGTCACTGGGTCCGCCCCCCACCATGTTCTACAGAAACTTTTAATTACGTTTATTCCCTTTTTTGCTTTATTTATTATGTTTTCTATATCTTCATTCCATTTCAGATTATGTGTTATTATTGTTCCTAAATATTTAACTTCGCTTGATATTTTAATTTGAGACTGCCCTATTTTTATATCTAACTGTTCTATGCATGCTCTCCCTCGTTTAAACACTATTGTTTCGCATTTTTCTTCGATAATTGAAATTCATGTTCTTTCATCCATTCATTTATTTCATTTAGAATAATATTCATTTTGTCTCTGATATCTATTATATTTTTTTCTTCACATATTACTACTAAGTCGTCTGCATATGAGTGGTATTCCTTTTGTATTCATTTGTGGGCCGTGTTTATTTCCTTGCTTATTTATAATATAGTTCTGTCTGTTATTTAGAATTCTGAATATTACTTCAGTAATTCCATATTTTATCATATATTTTCCATATTTTATCATATCATTATATAATTTATGGATGTTGACGTTGTCGTATGCTCCCTTTATATCTAACAAAACTGCTATTACATTATCATTTAGGTTGAATGCCATTTGTACATATGAAATTAGGTAATTAGTGCAGTCCATTGTCCCTAATCCTTTGCGGAATCCCATTTGATATCTAGATAATATTTGATTGTGTTCTATTTCCCATTCTTCCCTGTTTCTGATTATTTTTTTAGTATCTCAAGTCCACAATTAGCCAATACTATCGGTTTATAACTATTTACGTTTTCCATATCAATATTTATTTTTTCAATTCCTATCAACAAATAATCTTTCCATGCTTCTGGTAACTGATTTCCTTGTAATATTTTATGATATATTGTTAGTAGTATCAATTTCAAATTTCTTGGCAAATACATAAACATGCTGTATGGTATACCGTCAACTCCAGGTGCTGTAATTTTTTTGCATTCCAAGGCTTTTCTAATTCTACTAATGTGAAGGGTTTGAGTGTATATTGATTATTTATTATTTTAAAATAAGGTTCCATATCGCATATTGAATATTTGTCGAGCATTTGAATTGCTATTGTTTTATCTAGTAGGTTGTTTTTGTCCGCTCTTTTTAGTTTTTTCTCTGAAAACTCTTTTATCATATTTCACACGTATGAAATGTTTGACTCTCTATTCAGTGTTGAACAGAATGTTTGGAAACAACTTTTTTTCTTTTTCCTAAAAAACCTTTTTGCTTTTGCTATCATTCGTTTGGCTTCTATGAACTTTTCTATATTTGGATTTGATTTTAATTTATTTATTGTTCGTTTTTTTTTTGATATTGATTTGTTGGCATTCGTCATCCCACCAGGGTGATCTAGAACCTTTAATATTTCTCTGGTAATGTTTAGGAATCGACATGTCCGCTGCTTCATTCAAATGTTGTTTTATTTCATTATAACTCATATTTCTTATGTTTTTTGTTTGTTCTAATATTATTTCGTATTTTCCCCAGTTGGCCTTAGAAAAAGCTCGTTTTTCCCCCTATCAATAACGAAATCATTATCTATATTATTCTTGTAATTACAAATTGTTAGAAAATGGTTGCTGTCTCTATGCCTTAAAGTGTTTTTTGGAATTGCTCCTGTATTTGTTTGTCTTTGATTTTCCATGTACTTAAAAACCGTTCCGTTATCTGGTTGATAAACTCTTCCATTTGGATTTATAAATATAGTATTTATCTCTTGGCCTATTATACCCTGTCCTTATATTTTTATCATTTCTTTCCAAATTTCTCCCTTTACCTGTACTTTGTGCATATGTTCTTTTTAGCCTGAAAGTGTTTGTACGTTGTTCTACTGCGATTTGGTTGTTGATTGTATATTGTTTTTGTAGTGTTGGGAATTCACGTGAATTTTGAGTATATGT
>WOGR01011204.1:0-10643 GCA_015342045.1 Leptinotarsa lineolata | reverse complement strand
TATGTGCTCTGCTGTTTCATCATATTCCAAACAGAGGCGATACACACTGTCTTCTGACAGTCCTAGTCTCTGCATATGATGATTCAGACGACAGTGATCTGTAAGGAGGCCTGTTGTTGTTTGTTTATGTGTTGTTGTTGTATAAAACAAAAATGAAGTTTCAATGAAAAAATACATTTTCTGAGAGATCTGAAGGAATACTAGGGAACTAGTTCAGAACATTTTATCCATTTATCTTATATATATCTTGAAGTTCATGATGGAGGAAATTTTGTAATAACAAATTCTTTCATCTATTAGGTTTTTTGCCGATGTCAAATGAATACGACACATACGACATACGACACATAACTATTGAAAGGTATGCTCGCAATTTCTGATTGGTTAAGATCATGAACAAAGGAGTGATTACTCAGTTCGTATTTTATAGCAGTTTGTTTATGTTATTAACAGTTCTTTTTATCAGCAAGGTGTCGGATCTGCTTCAAATACTACTATTTATTTTTCTAATTATTTTTAGTTGAAGTTTTTTCTTTAGAGGAGGCGAATTAATTTTATAATTGATTTCTGGATCATTTTCTTCAGATTTACCGGCTTCCATTGAGGACAAGGACAGCCATTTCGTCAGAGGGGCACATAATTCCCAATAGCCAGGAGTATTTTTATATGGGTTGTATTATTGGATTATTACAATACCGCTAGGATTATTTAACGAGGTTTTTCGAAGTCTGACTACCAAATAATAGAACCATTTCCACTTACTTCAGAATATACTGCAGCTGCAGCGGCGTCAATTCATTCATTTGTTGCATTAGAAAATTATTCGCATTCGTAGTCTGAAAGTTATTACATAAATTTATAGCCTATGTTCCACAAAAACTCACGACCATTTCTCTTCAGACAATATTGACTGCCGCTAGCAAATTGTTACCAATTTTTTAAAAGCCGTTGAAAAAACGATCATCAACTAAATGCAAATAAAAAAATAGAGTGACCTAACCTAATTAAATGTTATTTTTTCAAATCTATATTTTTTTTCATCCACAGTTTTTCCATTATCTGCAAAAACAACACGGTTCCCAATTCAATTTCTTTTAGTTTGAAAATGCTAAAAAACTTTGGCATAGACGGAGACTTCGTATCAAGAATTGTGACTGATAAAAACTGTTAAAAAGTTAAATTTACTTTACAAGTACAATGCAACAGTAGGAAACAGTCCCTACCATCATCTACGATTTGGAAGAAAATACTATTTTCTCGAATTTTCTCTTGAGGATATGACTTGACCAAATTTGTATAAATATATATACCGTTGTAATTGATATATTTGCCTAGTACGTAAGTGCTAAATATCAGCAGGTGAAAGATATTGGAGTACCTCAAGGTTCAATTTTGGGACCCACCTTTTTATAGTTCATATAAGTGATTCACTAATCTTCTGTTTGTCACTGGCACTATTTCAAATGTCATGAAACAAACCGAGTTAGTGTACACGAATGTATATGGGTTGGTGAACAAGAATAGGTTATGCCTAAATGTTGACAAAACAAATATAACGTAAGAAACCAGTAATGAAACAATCAACATCTTGATCATATCAATAATCTGATATCTGCTCTGTAGGATGTTGAAAAAAGAATGAAAAAAAAATGAATTATTTTATTTAAAAAAGTAATTTTTGCAAAGAAAAATCCTGTCCAAGGATTTTTCAATTATGAAGATACCGATTTTAGTTCATCATAATTGTATTATCCATCTTTCATCCAATATTCCTAAGAAATATTCAACTAGGAGAATGTATAGCAAGGTTAGAAAAATGTGAAATTACAAGTGAGCTTTTACAATAATATACCACTGCACTATAATCATTTTATTCATTCATTTAAATTAATAAGTGCATGCGGATAGATTTACGATACAATTAGTGGGAAATGGATATCAAAACCCGCGGCAGATTTTATTAAGTGAGACTGATGCTCTGTTTGATATAACAGAGCAAAATGATTGATAACGCTTAATAGAGTGCTTGATGTGGAAGCTTTCAACTCGTTAGTTTTATTTCGGAGAAATCGTACAGGCTTTTACATTTTTTCAGCATGATGATACGCTTTCTAGATCTGAAACGTGCTCGTGCAATTTTCAGATGATTAAGTTAATTTGAACAACACAAATAATTATCCAAAGGAAGAAATCGATAGGGATATTTAATAATTTCTTCCAGTCGTATGCGAATTTATAACCCTATGCAGATTTCCAATGTGAAATCAATTGTGAATTTTCAATAGTAATGAAAGTCTTTGAAAGATTCCGAAGAAATTGTATGGGGTTATAAGGGCTGAAAATTCCCTGGCCTAAGAAAGAAAACGCATGTTTTTGTACAAAATTGGCTTTGTTCATCAACGTAATCTCCATCAAGAGTCACACAATCATTTCAGCGCCGCTCTACATTTCAATACCACTTTTGTAGAACGATTTATATTTTGCCTCAAAATAGGCCACAGTTTCAGTAATAACCTGCTTTCTTACCGGTGAGCATTTGTTTGAGGACTGACTTGAGGACTACAGCCAGTAGTCGCTGGGAGCCAAATCTGGTGAATACGGTGGATGTGGGAGAAATTCGAAGTCCAATCCATGTAGTTTAGCCATTGTTTTGATTGACTTGTGCCACGATGTGTTGTCTTAATGAAACACATTTTTTTCTCTTTGCCAGTTAGCCCGAAAGCAACTTCACGCTACCTAAGCCGTTGCGATGGGTATCTCACCGGGCGATGCCGGGTGATATCATCATCTACCATCTTCGACGTTATTTGCTATTAAAGTGTTTTTTTTGAATATGTTATAATGTATTTTCATCAAGTTTCGGTCAGTTCTATCATATTTTTCTAAGTAAAATAGTAATTTAACGGTGTTTTTTCATTGTCCAAATTGAACTTGACGTTTTATTTTGAAGTGTTAATTTCTTATGGGAGGGTAAAACGCATCGTTACCCAACGCGTAACAGCGCCACTTTGCGTGGCTTCCTTTTCTTTCACGCATACGTCACCGGAAGGTAGGCTCCTCCTCTCTCGTCTGACAGACGATCAATCTTTAGTGTGCGTTAGATATGTACTGTTGACAGTATTATAAAAATCTAACCAGCAAGCACGTAATATTCTTTTATTATGTTAAAAGTGGCTTAAAAATATGTATGTACATTATTAGTATCATTATTTAATCCTACAAAAGTAACAATTGGTATATGAGAGCTGTAATGTACATACACAAAATAATAAATGAAAGATTTCATTAATAAATATTAACTTACATTATTTTATTAATATGCCTAAAATTTAATTAATAAATGAAATAAGAATTAACTATCAATTTGATCAGCAGCCGAATGAAGTCTTTCATCAATGAAAGCTTATATGACTTATTAATAACTGAAAATTGATTTTTGTGAACGACCGCCTCTTGATATTTACGTTGACATATTGAAGACATGAACAAATTGTGAACTTCCGCCAATTTTTTTCCAAAGCACCTAAATTCATATTGACCTGGATTTCAAAACTTGAAGGACGCTATATTTTATTTGAATTTTTGAGTTGAGTGACCGGTGATGAAGTTTTACATTCGACGTAGTCATACATAATAAGTTCCAATTCTGATCATTAATGATGTTTATCCGGTCTCTTTTTAGGTTACAATTACTATAATCTACCGAAATCATTCAAAAATGGCAGAGCGAGGTGGCAATATGAATTATTCCGAGTTTGTTCTTTCGGTTGTTGATCCAATTAATTCGATACGGACTAATTCGAGAGATTCAATCAAATAGACTGGAATTTGGAATTAATTTCAAGTTATTTTACCAATGAGATCAACGTATTTGAAACCAGTTCAGTGCATATGATCGACTGGAGGGTGCTGAATTTTTCCTGAAATAGCAAGTGTACAAATAACACCAGCCAACAAATGAGAAAAAAAATTGCGACTATTATTATAATGGCTATACATGAGAGTTAAAAGTATCCTGACTGCTAATTCAACACCAAAAATTTTCCATCAAGTATAGATTTTGAGTTATAGCTATTTTCAATTTATACAAAAGTTTTCACATATTATAGAGAAATATAAGAACCAAACAAGAAAAAAACAATATATTTTGAGGATAACAGACTTTATTTACAATACACATGAAAAAACATTCAAATGAAGTCTTTTGTGCATAACCTTTTTGCAAATGTTGACCTTCGTTTATATATTTTTCATCGTTTTCCTTCATAAGAAACCAACAATAATCCCCCATTATTGCTGCATCCCATCTGCCTTGGTAACATTGCTCCATTGTCAGTATGTCTTGATGGAACCTTTCCCCTTGTTCGTCACTGACAACACCCAAATTTTCTGGGAAAAAATTCAAATAGGAGTGCAAGAAATGAATTTTGAGAGAC
Source organism: Leptinotarsa lineolata (assembly GCA_015342045.1). Lineage (NCBI taxonomy): Eukaryota > Metazoa > Arthropoda > Insecta > Coleoptera > Chrysomelidae > Leptinotarsa > Leptinotarsa lineolata. The sequence goes on along the minus strand of WOGR01011204.1, from coordinate 6,207 downwards.
ATGCGACATCCCATTCTGCGATAGTTTTCTACTAGTTCTTTTACAGGTGTTTCGTAATTTTCTTGTTCCCTAAAAACTCCGAAACAATTCTTTTGAAAGAACTCCACGCAGTTAATTCAACATTACTTAATTTTTAATCAAACTGTTGATCACTTGGTATTTTTCTAATTTGTGGTCCAACAAATATACCTTCCTTGAACTTTTCATCACTTAATTTTGAAAAAACGTGTTTAAGATATTTGAACGCATCACCTTATTTGTCTAATGCTTTTACAAAATTTTTCATTAACCCCAGTTTAATGTGTAATGGAGATAACAAAACGTTTTTAGGATTAACAAGAGGTATATTCTTCACGTTAGCTTGACCTGGAATATACTTATCTCTCGGAGGACATTCTTTTACTTGATAATGGCTCTGTGTTGCCCTACTGTTCCAAATGCAAAGAAAACAGCAAAACGTAAATTCGCCCTGAAGACCTAATAACAGTCCTATGACTTTTAGGTCACCATATATTTGCCACTTATACGTATTATAACGTATTCCATTTAGAATAAGTGACATACTTTCGTGTGTTTTCTTCATGGCAACTGCATGTGCAAGAGGAATAGAGGAGCAGAACGGCTATTAAACTTGTTTCAGACGAATCTATAAAGAAACACCATTCGTCCGGGTTATGTACAAATCCATCACACCATTTGGATTTACACAAACACACATTTCATCCTGCATAGTGAAACCGAGAATAGCTCATGGTTACGGTCCCTAAATATTATAACTTTGGTTTTAGGGGCAAGTAAATTCCATTGTTGTAATCTAGACCCCTAATAGTTCAGCATTCTCTTAGGACAAGTGGAGGTCCCAAACTGGGTCATTTAATTCAGGTTGTTCAATTAAATGGAGTGTTCTTCCATCACTCTCGAAAAAATAAGGACCGTCTTTTTCTGGTACATCATCGGAACCTGCTTGGTCATCATACATTTCCAAATCTTCCTCCCAATTTTCCGGGGGGTGTTGGAACTGGTAAACCTTCTCCATGGAGAACCGGCCTTATTGCAGAAGGAATATCCGGATATACAATTTTGTGTTTGCTCTTTCTTTCTTGAAAAACTAGACATGTTTGTCATGCAAAAATAAAAGTCGTCGTAATGATTTGTTGTTTCTAGCCAAATCATTGGAACTGCAAAAGGCACAGAAGAGCGTTTGCCATTCAACCAGTTACTTAGATTTGCTGCACAGGTTCTACAACATACGTGAGAAGCCCAATCCCGATCTTGATCACCAACAACAAATCCAAAATACTTATGGTATGGTCGTTTCTGCGATTTAGGAGTAAACTGGCCACATATATAGCAGAAACTATCTGCGGGATTAACGCAGCCACGTTTCTGTACTTTGGTCTTTTTTGTACTGTTGCGTACATCGCGAGTTCTAATATGTGATACTGCGATTACAGAAGTCAACTTATTTTATTCACAAAGATAATGCTAATATACTACTCTTAATATTCGCGTTAAACCAATATTGATGATACAATACTCTACAATACAATACCTTTTTTTCCTGAGACTTTTTTACAAGCATGGAAAACGTCACATAAAACATGTAAAAGTAGGAGTTGAAAAAAAAACAAGTGATAAAATATGGAATATACATAAAAACAACATGAACAAATAATAAAATGGTAGTTGTAGGAGATAATCATATAAACAAAAAAAAAATGTTATAAGTAGTAAACAAGCAAACAATAATGATATCTAGCAGCCAGATCAGTTAGAAAATATTCATCTAGTGAGTAAAAGGAATATTTGTAGAGAATACTTTTAACGCTATTTTTAAAATTAATGAGATTAGACATTTTTTAATGGAGATTGGAAGTTTATTAAATGTTTTTATAAACATAATACGAGGTCCGTTTGATACAGATGATAATTTGTGTACAGGAAGTATCAGATTATAATTTAGTCTAAGAGTATAACCAGCGGCCATGCGGGCGGTTTCCCTTTGCTGAAACTCATGGTAATGATTCTTGATGTAAGAGACACAATTTAAACTATACATCCGATTGTCAACCTGCTACTTTTATAGCGGTTCCGTATTTCTGGTATTTTCTGGAAACTTCGAGAATCGGAAGTTCGAGAAGCGGCGTTAAAATTCTCATATAGAGCGGAAGCAGATTCGAATACTGGGTAGAGCCGCTGTGTTGCCAGATTTCAAACAATTTCCTCAATTTAGGGGAAAAGCACATTTGGAATGTCGTGTTCATTGAATTTTTGTGAAAAAAAATCATAACTCAAAAATCTTACGTGTAAGGAAATTTTTACTATTATTTTTGCATTTAGGGACCAAAAATTAACAGTCGTGAATTGGCTATAAACTAGTGTTATTAGATAATATCTGATCAATAGAGAATTATACTGAATTCGCTATACTTCGAAACTAAAGGAGGTTAGTACTTCGTTCACCAGGTGGGGCGATGACAAACATGTCGTTTGTTGTTCGCTTCGGCTTAGTATAAGGAATGATGTACTGGAAGGAATTCGAATTTCCATTATAGATTATCATCGGCTCTATGTTGATGATGGCCACTACCTTGCACTGACGAGAGGCCAGATAGCCCGAAACCGGTCTGCAAGTGTGCCTGTTCAATAATTGAAAATCGATTTCGGCAGTTGTATCGCCAACAGCATATGTAGGAGATACTTCAGTGAAGATTCCTGCACTGACACCTGTCGGATATAATCCATCGCCCTTCGTGGTATTAGCCAGGGGAGTCGTTGTTTTCTGATAGGTGTCAGTCCATTAACCGACAGTGTAGGGAGTTGAGACTGGCCTGAACAAATTGTTTTTTCAAATGATTCAATGCATTTATGATCCAACACCAGACAGCGCTGTTTCGACCCGAGATAGGTGTCATCAATAACAACCAAAATAATATTAACTAGGATAATCATCTCATTTTTCAAACGTGGCTTTGTTTCTATTGGATGAGTTATTATTCTAATTCGTGTTTCATTGAGTGCAGGTAGCTATATATTACTTCCTTTTCCTTTCTGTTGAAACTGTATTTTTTTTTAATTCCTATCGTCTTCATAGATAATCTAGGTTTTTTCAGCAAACTAAAAAATTTCTTAACCTCCAGGGTCGAATTTCTCTATCCTCAAAGTTATGAGAGACTTTTTCAGTAATAAATCGTAGCTGAAGTCTCTGTCAACTTGATTTCGCCGTAGAGTTGAAAATATATTCAGTGGAAATGGACAAATTCAATTAAAGTTTCAATTTATTTCATACACATTTCATTCATTCATGGTACTGCTCCCCGGTGTCTTTGTGCGAGGGAAAGAGAAAACCAAAAAAATGCGTATGAAAGGAGATAAGCCAGCCAAGCTCATCAATCAGCAATAAGTGCAATAAGACTTTTGTATGAATATTGTTCATTGCTGCAGATATTCTCATTCCGTATATTAGTTTTCAATAAAGATCGAATTTAAATATCACACTTGAAGATTTTCAACTCAACCATACTTGTTTTTTTTCAGTCCTCATACAGTAGATAGTTTTACTTCGTTCCAGTTTCTTCTTTGAATGTCAAGGCGGTGTCATGGGCATAGCAGACGAACTGTCCTGCAAATTCATATAAACTGGGAACAGTATCGGTCCCAATACTGTTCCTTGTGGTACTCTAATTTTTTTCTGTAAACTCGTCGTTGATTTCTCGCCCAATTTTCACAGACTGAAGTCTGTTGATTAGATAATCCTGTAAGAGAGCCAATACCATATTTGTCCAACTTAATAGTCAGTTTCTTATGAGAGAAAAGTCTTGGCGAGGTCAAGAAACACTGCCAGGCATGTCCTCGACTCATTCATGGCTTTAATCGTGCGTGTTCGAATATTTTGGTGAAATTATTGACTATTGATAAAGGCCAATAATTAGTGAGTTCGCCATATTGGGATGATTGTTGATGTTTTCACTGGTTAAGAGTTTTGCCACGAGGTGTTAAGAGTTTTGCCCCGAGGTTCATGATATGAACTAAAGAAACAGTAATATAACAGATTATTTTCGCCAATGCGTAAAAACTATGAAAAAGTTTAAGGGCTAAGAAGCTACTGAAGAGTTTTACAGCGATCAAATGCTCTAGACCTGATTAATTCATGACAAGCGCTGTCAACATTAGTATTATAAGATAGATATTTCTGATGAATCTTAAATTTTGGATTTTTTTAATTTGAATAATCATCTAGAAATTTTATCAAGTTACCATACAATCAATTCTTTGGTTTGACTTGGTGCACTCGGGATATAACCTTTGAATATTTTTGATCGTTTTTTGTGGGCCCTGGAGCACAGTTATTTTTCAAGCTGAATATAAGACACGCCTGAAGAAGCTATTGTATAGTGAAACATGTGTTGCTTTTTTGTGAAACTGTTTCTTGAATATAATATTAGAATGGTAAATTATTTTTTTGTTATGGGTAATTTGAAACTGTATTTCGTGATTCAACGAAGCAATGTTGATGGTTCAATTACGAAGAACGAACATGATTGTAAGAGAATAATTTATGAAAAACGTGGGTATGTAATTTTCGATAAATATTGGTTTGCCAGATTTGAAAACAGGATAGATTTTTGGTAATTGTGATGTAGGAAAATGATGATTCGTAAAAGACTGAGAACTATTATTCTAGTTCTGAAAGAAAGGTAATATTTTTTCATCGGTATTTGGCATGTTCGTTTTTTGCATCTTTCAAGATTCTTGCGTTTCTTGAATTTCGTTTTCTGGGGTTTTTTGCGTTTTATGCATTTCAATGTTTTTCGTGAGTTACGTGTTCTTTTTTAGTGCCTTTTGCATTTTAACCGTTTTTTTCATTTTCTATGTGTTGTCTGTGTGTTGTTTGCGATGTTGTTTGCGTTTTTGCGAATTTTACGTTTTTTTGTGATTTTATGTGTTATTCATGTGTGTTGTTTGCTGTGTCTTGTGTTTTGAATGTAATGTATGTGTTGTAAGTGCATTTTCTGCGTTGGTGATCTGTTTTTGTGGTTTTTACGTTTTTTTTTGTTTTCTGCGTGTTTGGCGTTTTTTATAATTGAATGGAACTGGCCGATACTTGATGAATATGCATATCAAAATTTACTAATGAAATTAATTCTGATTTTCGCTATGGAAGGTTTACGAGACCGCGACACAAGTTTTGTTATACAATAATTTCCTCAAGCAGGAGTTGATTGAGAAAGCTATTGTATAGTAAAACACGTCACGTATAGTAAAACAATATTGTGAACTTTCTATAGTGAAAATCAAATTGAACTTTGTTAGTAAGTTTAGCGTTTTTTAAGTTGTGTGTAGTGCGTTTTTCAACGTTTATTTGCTTTTTGCGCTTTTTTTGTATTTTGTGTTTTTGCGGTCCATTTGGATGAAAATTCAGGACTCTTTTGAACTGATTCAACTTCCATATCCCCGATTCTTGACTTCCAGCATATCCTCACACCTCTCCACATAAAATAAGTCAGCTGCTACATCACGTTTGTTCATTCGTCTCAAGATTTTGACACTTTCAAAAGTTTCATATTTCAAAATTGGTCATTATTTTGGAAAATCATCAATATGAATCCATAAAAATCAGAAAATGGTGGCAAACCAGTGAGATTGCAAAATCAGTTATGAAATTTTAGGTATAGTTGAAGTAAACGATATAGTGCAACCTATCTTCCAACGCTTCAAAAACACTTCACTAACTTTCGTCAAAAGCTTCTGATAATTCCTCTTCCATATTCTCTGTTGCACTATCACTGTCGTCATTTAAATCAATAATAAATTTGTTTCCACCATTAATATGGAAGTGTCCAATCTCCATATGGTCTTTTTCAACCAAAATTACTTTTTCAGTCCTTTTCTGCCAGTCTTCTTCGGTAATATAAGATACTTCTTCTTTAATTAGCTCTATTACCTCCTTATCAAATTTTGGAAAATTATTTGTACGCCTAATGCTTTGTTTTAATTATCCCAAAATCAACTCGATGGAATTTAAAACACAAAAATAAGGGGGAAGTGTCAGTATGTCCATACTTATAGACAATACTCTCAAGGTCATACACTTTTTCGAATGTTTTTGCCTGTAAAACTTCAAGTAGTTGGTTTTTGGTATGATAATGTTCAAAATACAAATTGTTATCCATTGAAAAACTTTGTATTTCATCTTTCCTCGAATTT
>WOGR01011203.1:0-10645 GCA_015342045.1 Leptinotarsa lineolata | reverse complement strand
TAATAATAGTTTTTCCCCTTCCTTGAGTTTTTCTGTTGAAGGACTTTACGTTTTATACATAGACTTTTGTATTGATCGATAACTATCGATTGAAACTGAAAAATATAAAATAAAAATATGATAAAAACTTTCAAAACAAGCTTTCATTCAAGTGCCCTATAAAGATCAAATTAAAATTTGAAATCACATTGACCACATTCATTTATGACTTCACAGAATTGAAATTATAATAAAAGTTTGTCGCCATGCCTATAAGAATTCTCTACAAATTCAGTGAGATGAAATTTAAATTAAGAAACATCCTGACAGATCAACAAGGTACTGCAATAGATTTCAAACCCGATAAATTTTATGCGTGCGAAAAAGTTATTCAAGGTTGAAGTTTCACATTTCAAGCATTCACGGCACTTTTATTCAATTACAAACATCATGAATTGCTTACAAGTTTAGTAGGTGCCTACCTAATTACAAAATTTCTATTACAGATTGAAATTATCGCGACAAGTTTTTATTATAATTTCAATTCTGTAAAGTCATAAATGAATGTGGTAAATGTGATTTAGAATTTTATTTCGATATTTTTAGGGCACTTAAAAGCTTGTTTCAAAAGATTTTTATCATAGCTTTTTCTCTAAGGTCGGGTGGGATAGGGTTGAAAAACTTTGGACCGAAGTACATAAATGAACTTTGGGTTAAAAATTTTCCGAAAGAGTGAACGTTATTGTTGAGAGTCGATCTGGTCATCCTTGTTTATTTTTACCATAATTTTTCTGCTTACTATATATACATTCGTAGTAATGATTGATAAATGGAAAGTGTTTTTATATTGAGTAGGTTGCTATCGTCATAGAGAAATAGAGTGGGGAATAATCTATCTTTTTTAGGATGATCTTAATCAGGATGTTTTGTGCTGTCTGTAAAGATGGTGATGTGGTTATGAAAGCAACACCCTATTGTACAAAATAATCATGTTTTTTCTTGAGAAAATGTCTTACAGGGTATGAAATTTATGACTTAATGCTCTTATCCTTTTTGTCATATGGGATATGTGTTCAGACCAGCGTATGTTTTGGTCAATTATAATATCTAAGTATTTTATCGACGATGTTTTTCCTAAAATCGGACAACTGCATGTACTGTTATCACAGGTGGAAGTTTGTATTTTGACAATAAATTGGGATGGTCGATCAATTATGGATGGGGAGAGAGTTATGTATTTGGTTTTCTCAATGTTCAAACTCACTGAATTGTGGTTCAACCATTGTAATATTTTTTTCAATCCTAACTTCGCTTTGTGATTCACTTCTTTTCAATTATCACATGTGATAATTAGAGCTGTGTCATCTGCATAACATATTAGATGTCCCATAAATTCTGAGCGATACTGTTTATGAAAACAAGAAACAATATCGGTATATTATTTGTTAGTTTATATTAGGGATTCCTTCCCAAAATAAACTACTTCTACCACTACTACAACTACTGACTTTGAAACCTCTTGATAGCACGAATTGGCCCCAGTCGCAAATTAATCTGTGTAAAATTACGAACTAAATGACACCTCAGTCATGGTGATCCATGAAGGTGAACTAACCTTATGTGAAACGGCACTTGTGAACCAGACTATTGACCAGAAGTGCAACTCTGCTCAGAATTCCACATTTCATTTGTTCGGCGGCGTTCAGTGGAACGTTTCATTTTAATTATATCTACATGGGTCCACGGCGGGTAATTACTCTTGGTTAACTAAACAACCAATTCCAGACCGGCACTGACTTGTAATTTCTGCGCGGTTATACTGTTTGGGGGAGCGGTTTGGAAATGTCTAAGCGATTTCCACTTCGACGATGACGATTATCACGCTGCATTGGATCGTATTCGTGGGCAGTTTGCCATCAGATACGAGATGGGAGTAGTCGAGGTTCAAATTGGTCGATGTTGTTGAAGGTGGTCAGGAATTCTTCTCCACAATTAGAGAGAGGAAAAAAATCTGTCCACAGTAATTTTCTGCTGACAAAGTTGAGTAATTTCAATCAACACCTTCGATACAAATAAATTATTGACACCCAAATTGTGATAGCTCCATAAATAAATTTGAAATAATTCTTGAACTATTTGAATTCAAGATGTATAAATGTTTGAATTCAACCGAGATGTGTTGAAATTTGAATTCAACCGCGATGAAGATGCATATCAGTGAAAAAATATGTAAGTTTCCAAAAGTAAAGTTTTTATTCAATCAGAAAATGCACTCACCTGACCCTAGGCATTCTAACATAGAGCGCCACAGCAAATCAAAACAACAGAAATTGAACAATTTTTAAATCGAAAGTTAATACGTGACTAGACCAAAGAAAGGGAAATTCCAACATCATTGATGTTATGATATGTCGACACGTGATAGACCATGTGAATATGGTCACATAAGTGGCCAGTTAGGTTGAGAAACAACACGTGTAACTCGTGAAAATTGATGGCTATCGCTCAATAAACAGATGATCACGTGGCGGTCTCTTTGTGTATCATCGAGTTGCGAAATATCCATAGACATTTAGATGTCGTGAGCCAGTGACTTTCTCACGTACACCAAAACATGAGTAGGGATAATAAGGCCATCTCTGATGGCAGGGAGAGATCATATAAATATTCTAAGACCGTTGGAAAAGGGGATTCGATTGAATTCCAGATTGAAGAACATTCGATTCAACAATGGAAGTTTTAAAAAGTGCGGAAAGTAGGAAGTTGTTGTGTTGTAATCCGAAAATTTTTTATGGTTGCAAACTATTGTGAGACTAATCAATCCATACTTTATCTGAAGATGCCTTCCTTGATAAAAACGGGTATCATGAAGTGCAGACTATAAGCAAGAATCTTCTGGGATGAATGCCTTCAGATCAGAGAAAAAAAATGCTCCAAGTGAGAGAGTTTACTCCACAAGAAATGGATTTGGTCTGTAACAGCCAACTTACCCAGAGAATCAAACCCACTTGTTCTCCATGTGGATAGATGAATGCTCTTTAATCATAATTTACCTCAAAACTGGTCAGAATCATAACAGATGTCATATGAGATTTATTGAATTGTAGAAGTGGCACTGTTACCAAAAGTTATTCTGGCGATCAATCAACATATTATTGAACATACTTTCATGCTCCTGATATCTTAACCGCTAGCTATTAGGGTATGTTACAGTCTGCTACACCTCCACCTCCATTTTCCATTCCAATCGAACTATAAAATATATTTTTGGCTCACTAAGTTTATGTTTGTGTTTTTTATATTCAGAATATGTTCGTTCCTTCACGATTTACTATACTTCCGATCCAGAAGGGCTAGGAACTTTTTTTTGAGGACAAACCACAAGTATTTCGGGGAAATCCTTCAGTCGCTCTAAGAGCGAATCGCTAAAGATTGAATTCATTTGGAAAAAAGTTCTCAGGAAGTTCATTCCATACAAACGCAGTTCTCCAAATGAGTGAGTTCTTCAACAGTGAAGTTCGAGGTGTACTGAGTCATACCTCGAAACGATGAGCAGCCACAGTCCGTCGCGTATTTCTGATATGTACCGCTCTTGATGGATTCAAATGTGCCAAGTCACTTGAGCACCTCCCTTGAAAGTATCTATATAATAGAGACAAATCTACAACCTTTCTTTGATGTTCCATACATGAGAACAATCTGATCTGAGCATCGGAAGCTTTCTAGTTCGAAACAGTGTTTCAAGCTTTTGAGAAGCAGCCTTTGCAATTCCAGCAACATGATTGTGCCAAGACATATTGCTGTCCATTTCAACCTCCAACAAACCTATCGAGGCAGAAAGCGGAATTGCCTGTCCTGACATTATCATATATGGTTCGGAGACAATGAATTGAACCTGGGTACTTTCACTCCAATTTCAAATAACTTTCAGTTCCCCATTAAGATATGCAACCCCCTGCCGCCGGTAAAGATGTGCATTTGCAGGCGATGTTCTGGAATCCAAATGGAATGACGAGACGAGTGTACTTTCGTTAGCAAAGCAATATATAAGATTTTTGGTTCTTTTCATTGAGTCATTGATGAACAATAAAATAAAAGTAGGAGACAATATGGATCCCTGGGGAACACCAGCGTTGATGGTGAAAGTATTCGAGAGATATCCATCGACGGCCACTTGCAGGAAATATTCTTTCAGGAAGCTAGAGACCCATACAGAGAAATAATCCGACAAGCCAGAGCATCGAAGTTTGGACAGCAAACTCCTATGCCACACAAGGTCAAAGGCCTTAGAAATATCAAGCGCCACAGCTCTTGATTCTCTCCGTTTCTCGATTGCGTTATGGATGACATACGATGGAGGGTCGCCTGTTGATCTTTGTTCCCGTAAGCCATATTGATGATCGCTCAAAATGATAAAGCCTTCCAAATATTGAAGGATATGGTGGTTCACAGCTTTCTCTATTATTTTCGATATTACTGAAAACAAAGCGACTGGTCTATAGTTATTTGGAAGATTTTTTTGCCTGTATGTTCTTCTGCGTGTATAAAAAATATATTTTAAAAATCATCGCCCATTTGGCAAAATATCAGTGTTTGGGTGATCCAGAGAAATACACACCACCAAGCACGTTGAATATGAGCAAATCTTCTGGTGGAAGCTGAATCCAGTATGACCAGGTTGAAGCGCCTTGGTGAAAAAAAAGTCTATCTGGCAATATTTCACAAAAACTTGAAACCTAGGCGATGGAATGGCTGCACTCAGTCTTATTATCATCGTGTCCTTCCAGTATAATGTGAATTTGATAAGATAATGTGGATAATATATTTCAATTCCATATTTTGTAGTTTCATCACTGAAGGTCTTGGTGTATTATTCAGAAACTACAACAAAACCAAAGAGAATGGGGAAAACCAGTTTGGCAGACAAATATAAAAAAGCGCCCAAATATAAACATTCTCATATTCCCACTTCCTACCAATTCTAAGAATCCAGCGAAAGAAAGCAGCCTATCAACCATATATTCCATTCCATCTATCTGCCATAACGACACTACATCTCCTTCTCATAATCCACCATTACCCGAATTTCCAACATCACAATTTAATCGCGGCAGCTCCTCCAGATTTTATTAAACAACAGAAATTCCTTGAAGTGAATGGCATACCTCGGTGCTGAATTGTGGCACGTTTTTCATAACAGAAAATAAAGTGAAACATAACACGTAGTCTGGTGGATATGCCCCGCCATCTCGAAGAGCTAATGAAAAAATACGACCTCGCCAGACGGAGAGATATTGTGCCTATTACGGAGACTCCAGGTGTGATTGAATGGTATACTCTCTGCTTTGGGTTTGCTGTGATTGTTCTTATCTCGACGATATTCTGTTTGGAATGTGTGCGTCAGTCAGTTCACTTGTATGATCTTGAAGATCTTTGATAATGTAGCTAGAATTTTATCTATATAGCAAGTATTTCTTTGAAATAGTTCTTTCAGATAACAATCAGTTTTCACATCTCTTTAAGAACTGAGAAGTCCCACACGGTTCAGTATTGGGGCCACTTCTCCACCCTCTTCATAATAACGATGACACGAGTGACACCAAAAATAAGCTGTATCCTTAGAAATATATTAAAAGTTCCGAATGATCACAATTTGAAACCTAAAACAATCAATAACTAGTAGAAATCCATAAAAATAAACATAAATATCCACTAAATTCAAATTTTCATGACTACCACACTCGACATGCAGATCAAATTACACCTGTAAGATATAGAATAAAGCTATGAATAACTCTCACAATATAATTCTTCATAATCACTTGCCTAGGGAAGTTAAATCTTTGTCCCCCAATTCAATAGACACCACTTCATTCGCATGAGAATGTTCAAATATTTAGTTATTTTAATATCTTCAATCGCATTTGAGTTATTAATGTTTCGTTGAGTTTGATTTTCATGCTGTATATAATAGTGATATTGACTGACTCCATCATTCTTTTTATTTCTTGGAAATACAAATATAATTTATTTTCAATACAATTTTCGTACTATGACTTGCTACAAATGTAAACTCACATGAACGTAGTCAAATAAAGTATGTCTAAGTATGCCTATGTCAATGTCTATAGAATTTCAATAATTGGTTTCATAATCTTGGCATCCACAAAAAATATATGAGATGCAATCGAAAAAGTTGTAAGAACTGAGGACAATAAATACAATCTTCAGTAATACTCACGCATGTCTAAAACTATCACATGATTGATTTCCTAATTTCTTCCTGAGTTTTTAATGAGCATAAGGGTCCTAAAACCATCCAGGATTCAAACCTTTCAGAAGAGTTTTTATATTTAGGAACTAGCAAATAAGTTTTCATTTGTCGAGACTCTATCTTAAAATACTGAACTTGAGCAGAATCCACACCTATATTGGACACAACACCTATATTGGACGAGAATCGGTCCGTGTAGATGATTATTCATAGAAATTAGAGGTGAGGCTTTCAATAATAGTCTGTTGGAAACCCAAGCTCCTTTTTCTGCAGTTTTCACTGCGAAGCAAATCATTCAAACCAATGCTCAGAACTGAGACATTTCAATACAATGCAAAATAAGACTGGCAATGCATCAGTGGTTCAGTGGATCAACGATCAGACCTGTGGCAGTTCTAGCAAATACTGTCTGTTGTCTACTTTCAATTAGATACATTGCAGTGAAAACAACTAAAAAAGAAAGAAGATATTTGGAGGTTAATGTCCATCATAAGGTGCCTGGTTAATCATTGATATTCATGATTTGAGTCTTTGGTAGATTTCTAAGACAGTATCCTTGTGAATGAAAATATTCATGACAACGCATATCATGAGTCAGCAGTTTCCCAACAAAATGAAACATTATTTTCTTAAGATTTTGGTAACATAATTTTATATTTCAACCTCATTATTCTCGGTAATAAAAAAACTTTCACAACCTTTCCTTATTTTTCCAAAACAATCATTACACAACATCACTACTTGACTTTTGTTTACCCTGACAAACTTACAACTTCTTGAACAAATGAATCTGAGGTAACAGCAATAACTACTGACGAACACATAATGCAGCAAGCCAAGTAGATCAAAACACTCCTATAAATAGCCCGTTGAGAATTTCGCGTTATTTATCCGGACTCAAGTGGAGTGATCCAGCCTTATGGTGGGATTCTGAGGAAGTTGTTTGGGATGACATCGCTTTTGAAATTCACTGTTGAAGTCTAGGTTCCAAACAAATCAAGGATATTTCTATTCGAAAGGGTATATTGATTGTCAGAATAAATGATCACGAAAATGCCTGGGGTACAGACAAGCTTGCTTGACTATCTTGATGCCTTATGCACCATGCTGTCAGTGACTGTGGGAAACCTTCTAAACCTTCATTATCTGCACTCACAATTTTTTGAGGAAAGTGGCTGAATGAACATGTGCAATGAACAATGGTGCAGGTATATACAGTAACAGACTCAGGAGATATGATCCTATTTCGATATATATACGACTGTATTCCAAGCGAAAATCTATGCAATTGATTCATGTGTAGAGAAATTGTTGCAAACCAGGGTCATGCATGATGCATGAATCTAAGAAGCACTTGACTCCCACCAAGTAACGCCCAAGTTGGTAGTGACCTGCTAAGAAATACCCCCATTAATAGAAATACCCAACGAGGGATCATCGTTGATCTGGATACCTGACTAGAGTGGTCTGCAAAACAATGAAATTTTTACTTCCTTGTAAATAGTGGCCATGATAACGATTCGATTGGATCTCAAGTGGTACTGATCACTTGAATTGGAAAAATGTTTCAGAATCTATTAAGGGTGAATAAAAGACATCCTTTGAAGTATGTTACAAAACAATCATCAGATAACAGCAGGAAAGACATTTGTCGTGTTTGACCTCTGTTGATAAGACAGAGATTTACTACAGAAAATAATAAATTGACAGATATAGACTTTACTACGTAGTAGAAGATCATCATGAAAAATGAGAAACAAAACTTTCTATGTATTTTCATTACTTGTATTCGTAACTGACGTTACTGCATTATTGTCCTTTAAGGACATTTTCGAACCAATACAATAAACTCCTTTTTCAATGGAACTCTTAAGAAAGTTCGAAGTGCAATACCTTCAGATGATGTGGCAGCATATTCCTTTTTGAGAACAGTGTTTAACAGTCTTCTTTCAGCCAGATCACTCGTGCCTTCGTTGTCGCCTTTCCTCTCTCAAACATTTCTTTGTGAAAACTTATTTTTGTTCAGTTTACAGATTCTTTCTCACGCTACATCCGAGGCAGTTTCAGCTACGTGAGCAATGTATCTAACTATGCATTTTCTTGAACGCCGATAAATTTTATTTATATAAACAAACACTCTTCGGTCTAGCCATAAGGGTACCTACATTGTAGGAAGATACAGGGTCGAAGCCGGAAAATTCATAATTGAAGAAATCTTCCACTTAGCGAAGTTGAAATGAATATTGACATACATAACTTTTCCTAGGTATTACATTGCGAACGTGTTTTTACGGTTTAGATTCCGAAGGAATATCTATGGTCAAAGTCATTGTTGACATTTTTTGATTCATGCTTTCTTTTGTATAAATATGTGAAGCCAGGAGTTTTATATTCCTCCCATACATTTTTCAATTGTCAACACGTATCCCTTCATTCTGTTACCAAAACCACCAAATTAATCAATCCCCTCAAGATAATCACCCCACAACTTCATCTCCATCCACCCCAACAAGCTTACAACCTTCTTACAAGGGTCTCATACCTGAACAAATGAATTCGAGGGTCCGGCAGCGACAAGCAACTACTGCCGGTAACGAGTTTCGACAATTAGCCATAAATGTTGAACGAATTGAGTAATAATGAAGACGAACACATAATACGGCGTGCAGAGTAGACCAAAGCGCCTGCTTTAATAGCCACCGGTTAGGAATACTCCCGGGAGTTCATGCTACTTATCTGGGCCCAGGTCGAGTGTTCCGGCGTTATGGCCTAACGCGGGATAGTAAGGAAGTATGGAAGTTGTCGGGAATTACTTCGCTTCCGAGGACCGCTGTAACTACCTAGGTGGGCTCCTTACACGGGTTGCTTTCGAGATTCGGAGCCGCTCGAGCAAATGTGGGGGGTGTAACTGGATTTCCTCCGTTCGGGAAAATGTTAACGGGAAATAATACAGTGGAAATGGTGAAACAATATTTTCATACCTATGTTTTAGTAACTCGGTGAACATTTCTTCTGCATATGTAGTAGAAACGTCTATTATTAGTTTCGAAAATAATGGACAGCATCATAATGAAATTACCAGAAATAATTTATCAGTGGTGATTGAAAATTCTCAAGAGTGATACAAATTATGGAACAACAAAAAAATCGATTCGCGCTCCGTGGTGACTTGATTGATTCCAGTGGCGTATTTGCTTTTTCAGCTGCAGGAAAACCCGGCAAAATCTGCAACACCACATCATATAAAGATCTATCTGCCAATGTCTCTCTTTCATAAAACAAAACGTAGAATATCTCCAGAGGCTCCAATAAATTCAAGATATCACTAGAAAATTTTGTGACACGGCTATCGTCAAACTTAAACCAGTCCGTTTCATCATTGATCAAAGCGTAATGATGACTAGACTCATCGCCAGAACCACACTGAACAATGACTGCACGAAGATCATAATAGTGTTCTGCTAGATTGAAGTTTTCATCTATGTCGAACCTTTGTAAGAGGTTGCTTCTATCTGAGGTTGGGTCATGTTGGAAGATTATCAGTGTTTTTCGGAAAAAAAAATTTTTTGGCTTTCTACTACTCCATCTTGATATAAAAAATGTGGGAATCTTCCAAAGAAAAGAAAAAAGCAATCATTTTCAAAAGAAGTAACGCTACACATCTATGTTTAGAGTGGGTGTAGCCTGTGAAGTCGTCAGGAGTTCGGATCCCCTTCTCTGCATGGTCCGCGACCATGAGAGAGCAGGAACTGGAGCATTTCTCTTTGGGGCAGCTGCCCAAGCAGATGATGAACTCGGTTTAGTTTTCGACACTGTACGATGCGATCACAACTCTGTCACCGACTTGGAACCCGTTCAACAAAAGACTCATATAAAAGCCGCAGAGATCGCCTCACTTCTGCAGCAATATGAGGATAAGTCGATGCATGGGGTCTTGTTCAATAACATTGAAGACCTTGGCTTATCAAAGCGCCTGACTTTCGCTTTCCTCAGGTCGAGTGGGTTGAAGTTGGAAACTGAAGGGTTCATCATGGCATGCCAGGATGGTGTCTTCAACACTTTTGCCTACCGCAGTCTCATAGAGGTTCCTAGAGGTTCCTGGCACAAGGTGCAGGGTCTGCCGCGAGGCGCCCGAGACCCTAATGCACTTGCTGTCAGCATGTCCAGCATATGCGGACATGCTGACAGCTGTCTTGGGAGCCCCATACCGACCATGTCTGCAAAAAACTGAATCAAGCAATATTTGCAATACGACAGATCAAAGACGTGCTTAGTTTAGATGGTATCAAGACTGATTATTATTCATTGGCTTACTCACATATGGCTCAAAATATATTGATGTGGGGTTCTTCTGTGGGGGCAAAACGCGTTTTTATTCTTCAGAAAAGATTA
>WOGR01011202.1:0-10645 GCA_015342045.1 Leptinotarsa lineolata | reverse complement strand
GGTCCCCCTTCATTCACGCCGGTATCCAGGCCGGAATAGTTCGAATAACCACGCACAGGGGGGCCATGTATGTGAAATTAAAAACCTGAAGGTCTCTCGAGAAAAAGGCGATTCTATGAAAAATGAAGGCTTTCGAACAATAAAAAATATACAAAAAAGTAAGGGTGGCAGCTTTGCTTCGAGCAAGGCTGCTGCGCCCCCGACGGAGCTACGGTCAACTATTGTTAGCCCTGGCCGAAGGTGCCGAGCAGGAAGAAATTGAAAATAGAGAGAGATTTGAATTCATCAAGCAGTAGTTCCTGTTTCATTCCTTTATGAAACTTAAAACTCATAATTTGTATAGACTATATCGGATAAGTAATTCATAGAACATGCATTTTTCTGTTGGCTACTATGTATATTCATCATTATTATCGGCTGCCATTTCTAGATGTTTTAGAATAATTCTGTAATATTATTCTCGAAAATTACAGCTACAATAACTCTAAATGAGTGCTGTGTTGTGATTCTTCTTGATATTTCTTCTGCTCATGACAATGTTCACATTTCAAAAATGTACCAAAGATTACTTGGGTATAAAATTCCTGTTGATATATCAGAGCTTATTTCCTAATGGGCGTCAAGTGTTCGTGTTGGAATCTTCAACCAGTTCACTGGTGTGACCAGGATATGCTAATAAGGGGTTACCGCAAGGTTTGCCAATTAGTTCTCTTCAACATTCATTGTGATGAAAGGCTTTACCGATTGAGATTTAACAAAAAGACTTTACCGATTGAGATTTAACAATTCTTGATTACGCTGATGATTTTGCACTAATTGGTACTAGCTCCAATTTCAATTTGATTCTAGACAAAATCAACCAATCTATTGAAAATTTATAGACATTTCTTAATGATAACGGGTTGCAGTTATCGGTCAACAAATGCAAAGCCATACTGTTTCAGGAAGGGTGTAGGCTTCCATCCCAGCTTCAGTCGGTCAAAGTAAATAACTTCAGAGTAATATGATGCTTTAGTGCTACTCCCCTTATACTCTATCGGGTCATGGTTCGTTCGTATCTAGACAAGGAATGTCTTTTTCTGGGTAGGTGTTTCCAAAAAACCAGTTATTAAACTTGATAGAATACAATATCAAGCTTTGAGAATAATTCTTGGTGCTGTGCCGTCTACTCCCACAAATATTCTTTTTCAGGAAGTGTTAAATGTTCTTTAGTAATTAAGCGAATTTGGTTAGCCACAAATGATGTCTTATCATAATCCTATATTTCACCTACTCGTTGTGTTCCACTTATCTGCAAGATACCCGGTTTTGATGAACAAAAAAATCAACCTTGAATCATCGAAGCTTTTCACAACATTTGGACAAAATTCTCTTTCTTCCTAATTTTCCTTATTACATCACCAGTTCGGATACTTCAGTATTCCTCCTGACCTTCACAGACCTTTCTTCAGAATTCACTTTTTTTCTCAGATAGCTCAAGAATCAAGCCACAATCAAAAACTATTTGAATTGGTTGGATATTTATTCAAAGATATTCCTAAAAACTACTATAAATAAGTATACTGAGAATCACACTTACCTAAGGTAACAGGTAATCAATTTTGTCAATTACTTTCAAAAAATATGAATATAAAATACAATTTGAACAATTACATTTTCAAATACTTTTCTTAATTTTTCTTTTTCTTTTAGATGTTCTACATCCTTGTCATCCATTAAATTCTAACTTTCCCACAATTTCACGTACACTTTGCAAAAGAGTAGCATCATGACTACTATTCTCTAGTAGAATTGAATGCAAATTTGTCATATAATTGTCTATATTTTGAAGGGTTGCAACTTCTTTTATTCCTGAAAAGACAATGTATTAGTATTACTATTAATAGAGAGAAAATCTTCAAACTATGCAGGTTGGGAAGAGAAAATATTATGAATGACAATTAGCTGACGGTCTGAATACTAGAATAGAGAAAGACTACACAACTTTATAGTTTCATGATTAATTTGATGTTTTTTCTGAAAAACATTTTAAATTTAATAAATGATTATACTGAGAGATATAATTACTTACCAGGCAATTTTACTCCTCCAAATCCACTGGTCAAAGTATTTCTCAAATGATTTAAATGTTTTTGAAGAGATGCATTATTTTTCTCTTGTTGCATTATCTCCGTTTCTAATTTTGTAATAGCTACTTTCATATTCTCTATATGTTTGGAAAGGATAGCATTTTGTTGTTCATAATCTGTATTTATTTTTCGCAAAGACCGTAACTCAGTATCTCTTCTTTTATTATGATCAAGAAATTCTTCGGTGAAAATAGGAATATCTAAATTTGTGAAGTCCATATCTTGCAAGTCTTTTGTTTGTACTGTTGGGGTGTGAGGGACAATCTTGAAAAAATAAATTCAAGTTACAGTGGTAACAAACACCAGAATAGATATCTAACAGCTATCTTGAAAATTCTGCAAAGGATTCTCAAATTGGAGAAAGCAGAAATGGCAACAAATGGCAACACACCAGATATACAATTTTAATGAAAAACAGTTAAAGTAAAAAAAATATTTTTGGAAATTTGTACTGTACTGCAAATCAATTAATAATATATTTAAATGTCACACATACTGGTGCAGGAGTTTTAACAGATTCATCCTTTTCTTTAACTTTTTTATCGACTTGTTCTTTGAATAACTTATATGCTTCAGTTTGTTTATATGCATTATATTCTCTAGTATAACGTTCTCTGTCTTGTTCAGCGGCATCTAAATATTGTTGTTTTTTATCAGCTGGTAGTGTGCTCCATTCACTTGCTAGCATTTTTGTTATTTCAGCAAAAGACAAATTAGGATTTGTTGCTCTTACTACTTCTCTCCGATCATTCAAATATCTGACGTAACCTATGAAATATAGAATACAGTTATAAAAAATATAGATCAAATGTTATGAAAAAACCTGTAAGGGGTACTCTAGGTGCAGTAGAATCTTTTACTTTCTTGCGTTTTTTTCCTTTGGGTTTTGGAGTATTTTCTGAACTATCAGGAGTTTTCTCTTCAGTTGTTAAATTGGCGTCTTTAGGAGTCAAAGATGACTGTACTGAAATTTCAGAAGTGTCTGTTGTACTTTCCATTTACCTTTCTTTTAACAGCAAGGATTTCAGAAATATACAGAATATCTGTATTTGCTGAACTTTTACCAATTTCAAATCAACAACAATAACATACAATTAATATGCAATGAAAAATAGTATTGAATCATCAACACAGATTCTATGCTATTCTGTCATAACAATATTATTCTTCTTCTTCTATCCGTGCGTTCCACTAAGCGCTCACAACGATCAAAATGCTCCCTCAGCCGTCCACATAACGACCGCGGTCGTTATGTTACTTTCGCTCACGGCAAGCTCACAACGACCCATCTTAGGAGGTGGGTTAAAGTGGACCTTGAGAATATTTCGGCGCATTTTTTAAAATATGACATAAATGATATCTCTCATTCGTAATTCATATCCAATTTCTTAACTTATTTCATTATTCAATCTCACAAGTAATCAATGGAATAGTTACTTACACATAATGAAGTAAATTTGAGAGTAACATGAATTTTAGAGTATAATCAAAATGTACAATTAAACATAACATTTTCAAAATTTACACTGCGGTATGTGTTGGAAAATCATGTACCTGAAATGACTTTTGAGTTCTTCATTTGAATAAAGATTAAATACACCCTCATAATCAATATGTGGCCTTAGTTTTCGGTTTTCATGATTATAATTTTGTAAAGTTGCATTCCACTCTCCATCTGAACTATATCAACTAGTTTCTAGAGCAATATTGCGACGCATCAAGAAATATCCAACTGCCATAAAATATTTCGATTACATTCAAACTTAATTTGTTCAATAACTTAACTGAAATTAAATATAAAAAATTAAGTTTTACTTTTTTTTTAATATAAATAAAGTTATCTTGCAATTATTGAAATTTATTTTTGAGGTTTACGTAACCTCATTAAAACTTCCACTTCATTTTTTCAACCTCGCAATGGCGAGGTTGAAAAAATGTAATGTTCACATGAACGTCCAAAACGCTGCAAAATCCATTCCACTTGAGTTTACGACAGTAACGCTCCCAAGCAAGTGGAACGGGAAAAACTGCGGTCGTGAGCGTGATCGTTGTGAGCGCTTAGTGGAATGCACCCAGAGTGACGTATTTTTTCATTGTTCATTACGTCATGAGTCACCAATCAAAGTAGTGAAGAGTCATCATCCCACAGAACTATAACTTAGAGTATAGTTCTGTGCATCATCCATCCGGTAATATTGGAACTGAATCAAACGGTAAAACACAATTTTGCTGTCTTCTACAAATCGCGTTGGTTTCTTGTGCTTCCCGTTTTGGTGAAAAGTTTATTCCACCTACTCAGTTTCTCACGGTTATATTGGTCGTACCAAAAACATTGGGTACTCTCACAAATTCACAACTGAAACAATCAAATCCTAGCAAATCAAAACAATTTTTTTACGTTCTGTTGTTCAACTGTTCACTATACTCATGTCACCATTGTTGGAGACCTGCTCGATGAACTATTACATAAACCCTTCGTAACTAGCAAAAGCGAATGACATTTTTACTTTAACAGTTACGAGTTGAAACGGAAACGAACGTGCTTTGGGTCTATCTGTATCTGTAGAGTAGAAAGGGCGAGTGTAGGCCCATATGTACATCCTTTCAAAAAGTTGTCTTCCTAGGTAATCGTCCATCCTGTCCTTTCCAGGAAGGTGGACAGGTCGCTACGAGACATCTCCATAATATCGGCAGGTGTAGGCCAAGACTAGCCGAACACAAACTCTCTTATTGACTCCGAACATTCACACAAGACATGCCTGACAGTTTCATCTTCCTGTTCACACATCCTGCATAGAGGTGTGTCCACAGTATGGAGGTGTTTCCTTAGTTGACAGTGGCCAGTTAGAAATCCTACTGTTAAACGTAGGTTCTTCCTGGTCATCGCTAGATATTCGGCTCCAGCTTCCCAGGGTCGCCCAAGGAGATCCTGGCAAGACTCATTAAGAAGTCATCAGGCCGTAGGTGTCACTGAGTCCTAAGATTCTTAGTCCAGCCACTCTCCTGGCTGAAGAATCGGCAATGCGATTACCTTTACTCCTAAAGTGTCCTTTAACCCACCTGTTACTACCGAGGCGTTGTCTAAGTCATGGTGGCACTCTAGTACCAGCCCTGAGGTAACACGTTGTCTGTTCAAGGCTAATAGGGCTTGCCTACTGTCAGTGCAGATTTATGTTTTTGCCAGAAATTCCTTTCCTGTTATCTCTTTTGTGGCGATTGAGATACCAACCAGTTCGTGCTTTGGTTCCAATTTTGCGAGACAAAAATTGAGGTGTCTCTTCATCAGAAAGATCAAGATGGCGCTAGTGTACCAGATCAGTGGGTCATAGAATTTGTATTGATGCTCCGGCCACAAACCACATTGTTGTGACCTGTGCTCTGGAAAAAAACGTGCAGATTTCAGTTTCCCGTGAAACTTTTCTGAATATTTCATTTTCTCATAGCAGAAATCCTAATAGTACAAAATCATTGAATAACACGAAATTCAGACACAACTGAAATGCATTTCGAAAAAGATTGACAATGTTTTAGTTCAAAATTTGTTTTATTCTCAGTATGCTTTTTTTCAATATGTGCGTTATATTGCCCCTACTATAAACATGAAATGGAAACCTTAAAAAAAAATTATTGTAACCTCAGTTGACTTGAGAATGATAGATAAACGTTTTATTTGGAGAGTTTTTGCCTTCATATCAACTTGCTTTTACACAAAAATTAGTGTTTCCACGAATTTTCTTGCATACATTCAAA
The DNA here is from genome assembly GCA_015342045.1 of Leptinotarsa lineolata. Classification (NCBI taxonomy): domain Eukaryota; kingdom Metazoa; phylum Arthropoda; class Insecta; order Coleoptera; family Chrysomelidae; genus Leptinotarsa; species Leptinotarsa lineolata. Next base: position 4,766 of record WOGR01011202.1, on the reverse strand, counting down.
GTTTTCAACGAACTCGACAGCTTAAATCTTCATATTCATTCATTTTTATTAATTTTGAAAAAAATGTTTGGTATATTGACAATATTATATCGGATACATTGAAGAGTTATACACATACGTCAGGATACGAAACACTAGAGAAACTCAATAGATTTTCTGATGATGTCTTATCTTGAAATGGACCAATTTACTTTCAAAAATTGTCACTAGAGGGCAATTTTGAATCCTAAATTTATTATCCCAATATCAAAGTAGAAATTCGAAGAGTGTGAATCACCCATAAAATCGAAATGATAAAAAATAAACAAAAAAATTTTATTTCAACCTACAGTCAATTTTTTTTATATTTCATTTTCTTTCAGAATGTCTTTCAGTATGTGAAGTACTTTTTGATACAGGAATGAGTACCTAAAAACAAAAAAAATCGTGTTAGAAATGAAATACTAAAACCGTTTCAAATCACTTTAAATGAACAAAATCAAGTCCAAAAAAAAACTTAATGTACATTGAATTTTTCATTCAAACTCTTACTTTGTTAGAGGTTTACAAATTCCGAGATGATCCTGGGGAACTTCATAATATTCACCAACACCAGGGTTGCCGGAATTTGGTTCCACTAATAAAAAATTCAACTTCATAGCTGTCACCACAGTAGACTTTGTTTCAACAAATGTAACTATTTTCATTGGCACCTCTTGAACGATTTTAAGAAATTTTTCGTGAATTTTTCTGAGCTGTGGAGAATCTGAAACAAAAGTTAGTATGATAATAACACTAATACATTTATTGCATCACTTGACACAATGTAGAAGAATATCTTATGTAAATTCTCAATAAAGTAGTAGTAAAAAACTAATCGTCCAATTTACAGGGTTTTTTTCACTGTAAATATCGGATCCAAACTGGGCTCAATAAATACATCATCCCCTCCCCTTTCATTTGATGAATGGTACCTCACAATCCGTCTATTATTAACGAAGATATGGCCTAGTGCCCTTTTGGCATGCCTACATGTTTGTTTTTTCTCCACCCCAAACTGACGTCACCGCCTTCTCCCTCATACACACACATATTGTAGATCGTCTCACTCTTGCACACGTCACACCTACCACGAGTGTTCCACAGGCTCCGCTCGGAAGTCTGAAAGAGTGCAAAATGAACTTCCGTAAGAAAAAGCATGGGATTTTGTCCCCGAAGCGGCCTAGCCCCTTTACTCTTAGATAACAGGATACATTTTTGTTTCTTCCACACAAAAAATTCTGCTCATTGCAAATACAGCTGATTACTCACTTTCTCGAAGTTCACGAACTTCTACCGACGGCCAGAGCAGTAGGGCAGTAGCCTGACTCAAATTCGCCAATCTGGATCCGTTGTGGGGGGTGCTGTAGAATACTATGCCTCTCGTGTTCAAACAAACATTTTTCACATCAGGATTCTCGCACTCGAACGCTGAAAGTAACAAAGGAAGTTGAAGAGTAGACAAATTTCAGTTTTCCAGGGTTCTCACCTTTAGACAAGATATTTTTAACGATTAAACCCCCCATAGAATGTGTCACCCAAACGATGGGCCTCTGCCCAAGCCCGGCATCCAGCAATTTTTTTAAAAGGTCATCGCTACGTTCCTCCAAAGTGAACTTCACCTTTTCTGCTGGACAAATCGATGCCCACATCGATAAGCTCGTCTCATAGTTGATACCTAGGAATAAATTCACTGTAATCATACCAGAGGGCGTTGAAGCCGTAACTCAGAGTTCAAGGCCGTAATTTCGAGTACTACGTCAAAACTTTGAGTTTTTAAAGTTTTAAAGTCGAGATTTCCAAAAAACAAATGATAAAAAAGATCATGCTATGTGATCTTTAGTTTTTTACGAACGTTCACCTATGAGATAATTTTTTTCGAAGCATAAGTGCATATTTCTACTCTTTTAGCATGTTTTCCTTACTTACCTATCACTCTTATATTACGACAGTCTTCTGGCAACCAGTCTTTCGGCCAGCAGTACGTATAGCAGCTAGCTTCGTCTTGTTTAGTTTGGTAAGAGAATCCGGGACAAGTGTAAGGTCCCTCTGCTCCGAAATTTGTGTTGATGGGAATATCGTCCCACACGATTTCGTAGTCCTTGCACAACTCTTCAGACTCGGGGTTCTTTCTCAGGTTCCGGAAGAATCTCAACGGGAATTTCTGGCCGGAATCTTTCGGAAGCTGGGAATTCAACTGTAAACTATCTGAAAAAAATCAGTGCAGATTTGAAAATGGGTCGCCGAGTGTGCAATTTCGGGGGGATGATGATCACAAGGAAAAACTTGGCCGGGTGAATTTGGAGGTGAGTTTTCCTTGAGAAGATCCTTACCTTTTTTCTCTTTCTTACCAATGATACTGAGCGTATTTTGACTTTTGTTTCTTTGCCTCCACGTGTAGAAAACGCCTCCGAGTAATCCATGTATGAAGACGACATCTATATTCTGATTTGTGAAAGTTCTTCTCATGGGATGTAATAAATATAGTCGTCTGGAGTATAGGTGCTCGTTATCTGAATCCAAATTTGCGAGAGCTCTCGCTGCCGGTATGGAAATTCTCACGTCGGCATGTTTCATCCACTCCGATAAAATGCCGATCCAACCTTCAAGAAAACATACAAGTCAAGCTTATTTGCGAAACTTTGAGACTTTAATTCAGATCTTGGTTCAAAATTTGAAAATTTCTTGCAGGGTTTTCTCAATAAGACACAAACCACAGCGGTTCTCAAAGTCAACATAACTCATGCCATCGAAATTCAGCCTGATTTATGCGCCAGTTATGGAAAATTGGATGTTCCAGATGCGCTTCACCCAGAAAAGCCGTGGCGGACATTTGAACGATGTTATATTCCACACAGAATGACATCAATAGGTCTATCAAACGAATAAAAAATTTCGATATCTCACACACTTCATTTTATCTGAATTCAAAAGTGAAAAGACCCTATTATACTTACCTGATTTATGCATTGGTTCTAGGACACTCCTGTCAAAGGACATGAACGACAGGATCTGACAGAGTTTTATAGTAATGTCCACATTGTTCCTGTACCGGTGGTGAATTTCCATCAACAATGGTAAGCCATTGAAGTTCACAATGTCTTTGGCGTATTTTTCTAGACTCGCGTGGTGCAGAAGAGACTCTAAACATTTCGGCAGCACGTCGCTTTCAGACTGGATGAATTTGCTCAACTCGAGAGCAGAGGAATCATTGTCCACTATGTGGGAATTGTCCTAGAAATCAGTTGCATGGTTTGATTGGCGATACTGTAGAATTGGCGCCTTTCCTTAGTGTTGCAAAATGTTACTAATGTCGCGACGGATATTGGAGGATATCTTCCACAGGTTTGTCTACTGTGGCTTATTTGTATGTACTTTATAGAAAGAGTGAAGTTCTACTATCCCGAAACTAAAACGTTTAGTATTCCTTACTAAATTTCATTGGTTTTGGGCTAAAAATCGCAAAACTATAACGCCATAACAAGATAAAATTGTTGAAAATCTAACAGCATTTTCATTTCAATAGAGTCTAAAGAGTTAGGAGAGATTTATTCCCACATTTTTTGTATCAGATGGAGAACTAGAAACTGAAGAGTTTTTTTGTTTTCAAATACTACATTCAATTTCTTGAAACTTATTTATATTTACCTGATATTCTATGTTCCAAGACTGGGCAGCAACAAAAATAAAAGTAATTAATAACGCTACAGTAGCTGTTGATATAAAGAAAGAGTATGGAGTATGTTTTTGACAGACTTTTCAATGATTGTTAGGTGAGATGCTGTTGAGAAACATTATAATGATAAACGCCATTTTTATTTCATATCCTTTACAATTTATGAGAAATAAGGGTACAAAAACAAAGTCTCCTAATGATTTATTTAAAACAATTGGTGAAATAAGCTACATATTGCCATAATACAGGCCTAGGCTCATCTTGTCTGAGGTAAATATTTCTTAGAATTTGGCATCCAGCAATTTCTTCTGTTCAACGGCATCGACTGCTATGATAATGCCAACTATGCTGAAAATAGTCCTATTTCGAGGATATAAAGTGTCTACAATGAGTTGAGTACCGGTTTGCATATTTTTGTCATTGCAGTTCATTACTTTTCTTAAAAAACTGGAATGATCATGAATTGTAAATTCATTTTACCTAATTTTTACTTAATATCTTACCCAATAATGAAATACAATACTTTTCATAGTCATTTTACTTGAGATAGATACAGATATACCTTTCCCGTTAACACATACACTGAAACTAGGGTTGCCACCATTTTTTTTGAAGAAAAATAGTTTTTTTTAAATAAAAAAAAGTACTTTTGGGAAATTGAGGAAAAAAAATAGTACCCATCAAGAATTATTTATATAGTAAAAAATAACGGCAATGTTCTTTCGGGTAGCATTAATTGACAAAGTGACGTTGACATTTGACAATGACAAAGAAGTTGGTAAGTGGTACCAACTAACTAACCACCGTACGTACATGAATTAGTTTCATTAAAAAATTCCCTATACAGCGCTGCGAGTGCGTTCCATTCACAGTTAATGCAAAAAGAGCGCGACAATTGAATTAGCCATAAAAATATAGTATTTTTCGTCCTATATTGTTTTTCTATAATATATAGTACAATTGACTAAAATATAGTACGTATATTGTATTGTTTATTTCAGGGATTTCAAATCATTTTATATAATATTAGACAATGGAAGTCCGAACTGATGAAACTCACCACGAAACATTG
>WOGR01011201.1:0-10646 GCA_015342045.1 Leptinotarsa lineolata | reverse complement strand
TTAAATTTCAATTGTATTGTTTATTTCAGGGATTTCAAATCATTTTATAAATTTTAGACAATGGAAGTCCAAACTGCTGAAATTCCTCTTGTCACTATTACATTATTTGGCTATGAATTCATATTTTTGTTCGTTTCATTCTCTGAAAAAAAAAGTATTCTGACGTATTACCAGGTCTCTTGTGGATTCAACCCTTATCTTATTTCTCTGGTGGGGTTTAGGCCAAATTGTTCATTTCTTCTCGAGCTCAAAACATGTAATCTCTTCATTATTTCTCTCATTGACTAACGTGCAACTACTGATTTTGAACAATATACATAGTTTTTGTAGTTGGAGCGTCTGATTAGATTGTTACATTCCGAAAAAAAATTGTGTCCTTTGTTATTGTGTAGTGCAGTTTTTCGAAAAATCAACATTATTTTCATATATAGTTGAGTTTTTGTATAAACCAGTTTTCCGCTACTTGCACCAGATTTCTTGATTGGTTGAACAGAGTATGTTGTTGTTTATGAGAGTTAATTGATCATCCCTTTTCCATGATATCTTGATAAGAATAGTATCCTATTTATTAGTGGAACAGGCTTGGAATATGGTTCGAGAGATGGATATTTCTCTTTTAATTTTTTTGTATTTTTTTCTGTTGTTCCTATGTTCATATCTATATGTCTTGAAACAATTCCGGTTGTTGTGGTGGTTCATCATGAATTTTTCCCAATGAATGTGTTCTTTCATGATACTAATTCAGAAAGAAGTATTCATATTTCAATTTCTTGAGTCCTTCTATATAACTCATCTTCTCCTAATTTAAAGTTTCACTTCATTTTTATTGACACTATTGAGTTCTACTATATGATTTTGATGATTTTTAAAATCAGCTCTTGTTAATTTCAATTATTTCCGGAGAACATTAATTTTCTGATGATTACTTTTCAATCATTGAGCTTGTTAATATAGTTTTCCTCTGCGACAGTGGCTTCATCTTCGGAGTCTCTTGATAATTTTCCTCAGATTCTTTATAAATTCATCTCTCTCTCTTTGTTGTTCTTTTTCAGCACTTTTATTTCTTCAGTAAGTTCTAAGGTCATATATTCTCGTTCTGTTTCAGCTATAGCTGACTGTGATTCTTTTCACTTAGTTTTCCAGTAAACATTTTAATTTTTTTATTCAAATTTATGTCGTTCGTCATCTTCATTTTCGTCTCTAATTGTACATTTCCTGAAACCGATGAATTCGTGACCTTCTATTATCTGTGTGTTTTTTTTCATACAGCTCTGGTGGAATATATCCAAATACTGAATACAGACGACATTTGGGCATTCCTTCTTTCTACAGCATATAAAAGTTGCGAACATTGTTGTTTGTTTTTCTTCGATGTTTGCACGATCATTTCCTGGACTATTAACATGTGGTGATATAAGTTTTTGTGGGTCTCGCCATTTTCTCTAATAAAAATCTCATTACTTTATTTTTTTATGTTGGTTCTATTCATTGACCAAATGATCGATCCATGTATTGTTATCAGTAAACATAAGCCTTCCACTTCCCAAAGGTTCTACTTTTTATTGAACTATTTACTCACTGTGTTCAGCTCATTTAACTGGTTGTAATAATGTGGAAATCGAACAAAACTGATTAATATTCCAAACGAACGTATAGCGTATATAAACTTTGTTGTACGGTGTTGCCTTTCTTCTCAGGCAGATTGACATTCAGAAATCGATCGTGGTTGCTCTAGAACATTAATGTGATTTGTGGCGAAGGATACCAAAACGTTCATAGTGGTAAAAAAGAACCTGCAACTCCACCAAAACTTTAGTTGAGTGAGAAATGATTTAAATTTTGAATGATGGGAAAAAACAAAGAAGACGATAAAATAACTATACTGATCTTTCACTGATATTCAGTTGATTGACTTTCAAACGTGAAACTTTCAATTGACATATAATGAATTACATTTTATATATTTCTGAAAAACAAAAATTATACATGATAGATCTATTAAAGAGTCCATACATGTAGGAATGTGAACGAAAGGAGAGAAAAACTAGTTTCTATCAAAAAACTATTTTTTTAAACATTCACCAATTTCTTTATCCGTCAATCATTTCTGACTTGAACATGTCAATGAATGCTTACAATAATAATTCAGATGTCAAGTAAAAGATATTGGAACGTAAAAAAGCAGGATAAAATAACCAAAACTAGATTTCTACATTTTTTGCATCGAAATGGAGATGTAGAAAGCCAAAACCTATCTTTCCCACATAGTGATGAGCTGATCATTTTTGGTCTTCATGCAAGTAGCTGTTCATTGCTTTCACAAATGTAGTTGTGGTGTATGTTATTCTTCATCACCACGAGATCTTTTCGAAATTTATATCAATAATTTGATCCATTATACCGTTTCCTCACTCATTTCTTGATCTAGAGCAAGAAAGCGGTACATGTACTCAGTTGGAATGGCTAGCTCTTAAATTGCAGAGGCAAGGGCGCAGGTCGATTCTTGATTTTTCATAGAAATTCGATTATGAGTGCTGAAAAGGTAATCAAATCAAATGCTCTCATTTGGCTGCCATCTACAGAATTTTCTAGAAATATTGTAAACTCTTTCAATACTTGTCACTGTAGATCAACTTAGTCACACTAAGCTAGGAGACACTTCGAAGATACCAATAGAAGAAGAATACAGTTTACTCGAGAGTTTCAATAGAGTTGAGCATCCCTATCCTTTGAATGAATGAATTATCATTACTAAATAATCACTATTGAACAGAAACTGTCACTGTATAAAGAAATCAGGATATCAATATTCTGAAATTTTCTATTCATCCCAATGGTTGCTTCATTGGGAAAAATAACAAAATACAAGGTCTTACCATAGATTTGAATGCACTCAACCTCACAAGTATTGATAGAAATCCTATTTCCATGAACCATTAAGAAAACTCAAGGCTCTTGTCAATCACCTCTTTCAATAGAATCCTCTGATTCTTGAGGTCCGGGACTGCGGCACTCTTTAGCAGTAGCCACCTCAGATCGATGTTCTACAGTGCAGCCAGACACATTCAAGACGATCTTCTTGTGTCCAATTCATTTCTGTTCCAATGCATTCACTTGTTTTTATACTATTGATTTCTCTTATAATTTCATTGGATCCTATGCTTTTATATTTTTGTGCTTGGGTGCTTTGTATGATTTTCATTTCATGATTCTACCTGGCGGAACTATAACAAAAAAATTGATGAGTGTAATATTAGTTGAAAATATGATTCCATGAAGTGGGCTTTTATAATAATATCTATGAATATCCCAATCGTTGAAAATTATTCTGATTGATGATTTCACAAATTTTCAATTGAATCCCACTACATGTTCTCTATGTGTTGCTAGACACAAAAACACTTTCAAAATTTCTTTCTTTCTTTCACACGTTGAATCGATATCTGTTCATGCAATGCTATCATCTGGTACATCCGTCCCTTCATATACAGGGAGTTCACCGATTCCGAATATGATATTATTGAAAGTAAATATCTCTGTCTGCATTTGGTGAATCAGAAACAAAAAAGCATTCGATAAAATATAAGGAAGAATTCTCAACAATTTTTTCCATGTTTCAATGAGATATGTATATTTCTCACTATTTTTCCAGATTCGGAAAAAGAGTAAGTTTTGCTGTTTGCTTTGGTGAACTACTATTCTGGTAGTGTGCATATTCGAGGTACAGATCGAAAGGATACTCTTCAGAAATCAAGATTTTCCCATGATTACATTTCTTACTCTTTTCTTCGATTACAATTAACTTTGTTATACTCATTTATCTGTCTATTCGGAAAAATAGTTGATAAGTGTGGAGATCATCAAATGTTTTTGCTGAAGAAAAATCTTCAGCCCAAAAAGTAAAGGTGTGGGACAAAAAAGGGTTAGGTGAATATCGGATGTGTTGCGTTATATGTTCTTCTGAGTCATTTGAATCTGGAGGTTTAGTTTTGTGCACATTGCTCTTTACATATCCCCATAGAAAGAAATCTAATGATGAAAGATCAGGTGATCGCGCTGGCCATTCAATCGATCCTCGCCTACTTATCCACCGATTGGGAAAAGTTGTATCGAGGTATGGCCGGACATTAACCTGATAATGTGTTGGTGCTCCATCCTGCTGAAACCATATCGTATTCACTGAAACTCGAGAGTTCTCTGGATCAGGATATGAATTTGCTAAACTTGGATTGACATCATTTTGAAGTAGTGCCAAATTATCGCCATTCAAGTTGCCCCCAATAGAAAAGAGACCAATGATATGGTTTCCTACAATCCCTGCTTGAACAATAACCTCCTAAGGGTATTGCGTGTGTTCATCTCTCATCCACTGAAGATTTTTCGTTGACCAGTAGCGGCAATTCGGCCGATTAGCAAGACAGTTGAGAGAAAAAGTATACTCATCAGATTACATAACGTCTTTCAATTGGATGATATTGTTATCCAACATGTCTATCATTTGCTCACAAAAAAGATTATTTCTATCAAAATCGTCTTCCATGAGCTCCTGAGTAGGTATCAATGTATGGCTAATATTAAATGTAGTGGATGATGCCTATCTACTCGATGTATGTGGGTTATTATTAAACTCGAGCATCACATCTAATTTGAGTTCATTACTCATTGCATTGGTAGCTGCTTTTTTATCTGCCCCACATGACCAAACTCGCGAAACTGCTTCTGTATTTTGCTTATTATTTGTTGAGATATAAACGGTAAATTGGGAATTTTTACTTGATGTAGCCGAGCCACTTCCTGTTGTGTTCGGGTTTTATTTCCGTAAACGATCCTTTGTAAAACTGTTATTTCATGCATTTCCGTTGATCTAACCATTGATCAGACTTGAAGTTGACGAACTCTTCAATTGAAATACTGACAATAAATTAATGTTGTAACATACAAAACACGAAACATAAACGAAAATTATTCAATTTTTTGAAGGATACCATCTAGAAAGAACATCGCTATAGTTTCTGCTTACTTTCTTATTATCAATTTCTCAACACGAAATAGGTTTTGAGTATATTGCAATAAGTTTCAGGTGTATTTCATCGAATTTCGGTAACCACATGATTTGAATATATTTTATCCTAATTTTTGCAATACACTTTTGAGCGATAACATTTTCGAAAAGGGAATGAAGAGACCCTCCAAACTATATTTCACAAGCCTATACTTCTCATTTGGGAAATTTAGGGTTGTATCTGTTATTCATTATAATTTGAATTTGACGTGTTTCGGGAGTTTTTTAAAAATATGTACAGTAACCGAAATGATGAATTCATTCCATTTGGCTTTTACACACTATATAGGAAGTTACTTTTAACGAATATTCCAAATGGAAGACGATTCACAGGTAACTGATGGTTTCACTTCAGCTTTCTGCGCGGCATTAGCTGGGTTGGTTGTTGCTCTTCCATCGAGTATCTGCGTCACGTACCAGAAAAGTTGTAGGTCCACAGACACACACATACACTGTATCTCCCATGAGATGATTTTTTCGAACTAAGGATGTTCCTATCAAAAAGTATGAAATGATGCAATACGCTCCTTTTCCACTATTTTCTAAGTCTGGTGCCCAGTGGAAAAATTTCGAGTAGATATGATATCTGGAACCTACTTTCAAGTCGATGAAATCCACAAGCTACGGGTGCATAATGGCCCAAATCAATTTCAGGTTGGAAACTATGGAATAGAAATAGTAAATTGAAGGATTGCTCAGATCTAGATAGCAATCCTTGTATTCAGTACTTTCAGTAAATTGAGTTGAAAAGAAAGAACTCTCATTTTCTCAATACGCATCAGTCGGCTGCAATATGTTGTTCAAAGTATGAGTTCAGGTATTACCAGCAGTATTTTTGTCGTAGTTGCTTTTTTATTAAATTTTGAATAGTATTCCTCGAAAACATATTTATTCACTTGTAATACACAGGATCGCATTCACGAACTCAGCAAGTATCAAAAACTTCGATTATAGAAACTAACTCATCTTCAGATAATTGGAACTATCCCAAATTTCCCACCCTCTATTTATGAAAGCACCATTCTCATATATTTAGTCGGAAATTAAAGGACAATCTATCAGATAAAATTAATTTATGTTATGTATATAAACCGAAGTTTGCGGCAGTCGCTAGGGGAACACAGACCTAATTGGGGATATCCATCTGCTTAGGCAATCAATCTCTATTAATCATGTTAACGGTTTCGAAATGAGAAACTGCTTAGTCACATAAGTGACACTGGTTAGCCAAGTCGAATACATCAATGGCTCCAGCATGAGTGTGGGGCATATAAATAGATTTATGTACCGGTGAAATTATTGAACCAAATTATAAACATCAATGCCATATACGTGTATTTGTTCCAACTTAATATATCTCTCCCGAAAGAGGTGATGAAGTTATTTTATTATTTTGAATAGTTTCATAACTTCTTTTGGTAGGAATGTATTCAATGTATCTATTGAAAATATGACAGATTCACTTCAGGCGAATCATAATTTACCGGTAGAAGTCGAATTGTTAAAACGTCAACTTCGTTATCAACTTCAGAGGTCTATTCTCGAACTCACCATCTTTCTTTTGTACATCGTTGAATATATAGGACAAATTCACGTTATTTGCAGATGACATCACTATACTGTGGCACATTAGTGTTACCTCAGATCTCCACAAAATCATATCTTTAGATATCAAGAGTAGCAAGGACTGGTGCGAGACTTACCTTTCAATCTTTCATGTCACGAAAACTAATTTGATATATTTTGGGAGCAATACTGATAACTTTTCAATATATCTTTATGAAAGTATTTTCGAGAACAAATTCTGCACTAATAACTTTGGAATTATTATATATAACGATTTTAAGGTATAGACGTTCGTTTGTACTGGAAAAAAAGCTATACGTCATTAATTCAAAATTCAAGAAAAATCCTGTAGGCCTATATTTAGCACAAAAAAAGTGTGCTCACTTGCTTACTTGAGAAACAAACATAGGGAGAAATTTTCTCTGGTCTCTTCTAACTATTCCACTCTCCAGACTCTCGATGGTTAACGGAGAAACAGATTTTAACAGACAGAGAGATGAAGATTTTCTCTGAAATGATAGATTTATTCAAAAAGTTTCATCAAGAAACTGCATCAATTCACAATTTTTACAATTTGTGGTGTCTATTCTAATTTTCTATTGTTTTTATTAGTTTATCATTTTTGGGAAAAAAAGTTTATTGCTTTCTACTACTCCATCTTGATACAAAAAAATGTAAGAATCTTTCAAAGGAAGAAAGAAGGCAATCATTTTTTAAAAAATGAAAGATTCCTAACTTTTTCTGTATCAAGATGGAGTAGTAGAAAGCCAAAAACTTTCTCTTACAAAAATTAATCACATAAAACTATATTTTTATTATACAATTCAAACTGTACACTTATTTATACCTGCTTTGTTGATAAGATCCATTCTTGTGATGATAAAGCATATCCATTATTATTATTATTCAATTATCCATTATCAATTTGCCTATGAAACACCGTTTGAATGAATATTCAGCAACCTCAGCATGAATCAAAAAGAGCAGTTTCTGAAGGAATATGATTTGAAATTGAACCAATTTTTCGATAGTGAAGACATGAGATTGAATATTATGGAAGAAGCAGCTGTAGGAGATGCTTGTTTTCTTGAAAGTTCAATATCTTTATATCTAAATAGAATGAAAATCATTAAGAAGTATTTGTCACAAATAGTTACATCCAATTCGATTCAATTCATTGTTGGATCTGGAGGGTATATTGATACATTTTGGTAAAAAAACACATACAATTGCAGGATTTCTCAGAAAAAACAATGTGGAAGTGGCATTCAGGTAACATGCCAGGTTATCTGATTTCTTTTTCTGGAGTTCATAAGCTTGAGTGTCCGGAGTGTAATAGTGTTTATGTGGGACAATGTGACTGAAATTTCTCAAAACGGTATGCTGAACAGGGAAGCATGAAAGGTCCTTCAGACAAGGTGAAAATGAATCGGCGTTTCCAAACTATCCCTTGAAATACAACCACAAGTTTTCGAATCTGAACGATACGGAAATTTTGCAGTATGCAAGTAAGGGTTGGAAACTCAATTATTCAGAATCCTCGGAAATTCATAAGCATAAGCATTGCGGATATAACCTACTAGATGACCAAATAGATCTTGTCTACTCGCCAGTTTTCAGATTAGTGTACCCACATTGTCGACAAAATTCAAGTAGGTACTCAATTGAGTTAATGACCTCTATTATTACCTTCAGGAATGTATAGATATACAAAAGTTGATATTATCAATTATTTCAGTTCATTATATTCGTTCAAAAATGTCCTTTTTGGATGGATCTGCGGTGACGTAAGTCACACATACAAGTGCTAAAAAACATAGTAAGTTTCATTTCTCAATTTCCATAAATATCTTCTACCACGTAGTAACGGCTACATCCAACTATTTATTGAAGCTACTATTGTTCTGAAACACGTATTGGAAATAAAGTCTATATTGTGAAAATTTGTAGTTATCATCATGAATAGTGGTATTGATTTTAAACAAGTAATAGGTCAGGTCCATATTTTTCACATATTATAATATATATTCTGTAGCATTCCTATGAATGATATATGATTCAATTCCATAACGAATGTTTACAGTGAAAACTGAAAAATAATGAATGATATTGACACGTGTGGAGTGATTTTCTATGGTTGCAGTGATTTCTAAAACAAGAAACGAGCTCAGCAGAAGAGGAGAGAGTTTACCAGAACTTTCGTGGATGGGAATATCCTCATTGTGAGTTTTACTTTCGACAAATCACTTCTATAGTTTGGATTGTCAAAACATCGTCTTCATGAGGCCAGGACAAGATCATCGATTTCCGTAGCTCTAGTGGATGAGACACCATTTCCGCAATTTATAGAACAAGTTGAATCAGAATGGTCGAACTATTCCCTGTGAACCGCAGTCTTATGAGAGAAATATCCCAGAAATTCTCGAATGCCTTATCGTAACCGCAGGAGATTGCGGAAACTGAAACTATTCTCAATCATCTACTATCTTTTCCATATACCTATCATATCCTCGTCCAATATGCAAGTGTTGCAAGAAAAATCGAAGAATGCGTTCTTGCCTTCATTGGTCAAGGCAAAGTCGTACTTGGACACCATTCTCCCTATCAGAGGAGCTGCTAAACAATACTCAACGAAATCATTTAAAAAAAAAACCTTGAGTATCATTTTTAGTATAAAACTTATATAATGAAATGATGGTGATCTAACTTTCTCATAGATACAACCATTTTCGATCAACCATTCACCACCATGCAATGAAGGTGAGCTATGGGAATAGACGAAGTATTATTTGCTGCCACCAGAAACGACCCTGTGATAGCTGATTAATGAAATAAAAACAGATTTTTTTCAAACCAAAAAATATTCTTCATTGGATATTTCATTATTGTATCACTGGGTGAGTAAAAGCAGGCACTTCTTGCTCTGCGGCCTATGATATCTGCATCGAAAGCTGCACCAATGGTTTTCTTATCAACAATTTAATCAATGACTGAACATTTTCACTTCATTATTTCAGGAAATAATAATTTTTCCAAATTTAAATCTTTTTCGAACTTTTTGTTCTCATCATGTTCCCAAACAGTAAAATTATTCCACTTTCACTTGGTTGGTGAAACGCGTGAGAGAGATGTATTTTAGTTCTGATTTACTAGCTTGGCATGGGTTACAGAATATCCATGAATACCCAGATTTTTTTTCTGCCATTGTGTCACATCAGCTTGTATATGAATGAGGTTTCTTTTTTCTATGGTGGGTGTGCTTTCTAAGATAGAAGTGAAGGTTCTTTCACCTTCCAGGCAGTTCTAGAATAGTCCAGAACAAACGAGTGTATTCAGAAATATTTCACTACATTCCACCACATTGAGGAGAAATCTGTAAAATTATGGAATATGGTGGATTGTTCGGAAATTATGTGTACTATTTGATAAAATCCAGTAATGTTTCCAATCATTGTGAAACAATCAAGTGAGTTGTGGCTGTGGTGGTTTGTATCCACCATTCGTGGAAAACGTTCTCGTTAAAAGTCATGCTTTTGAAGATATAGGGGTTGGAAGTTTTGTCATTAAGCCAGTTCTTGAACAATCAACATTGTTCGAGAACTTTTCACAACACTCCTGAACATTCCAGAAAATTTAAAGTCTGGATCGATCACTGATCAGATAATTATGAAACGGGGGTTACACGATGTTTCAATTGTCAATACATACAATTACCTTCGATTGATTTTTATCATGATGATTATTTCTGATACTTCAGAACTATTTATAGGTTTGAATTGAAAAGGTTTTATTTTCAATGAGTGATTAATTTTTGGGAAAAAAAGTTTTGGCTTTCTACTACTCCATCTTGATACAAAAAAATGTGGAAATCTTCCAAAGAAAGGAAGAAAGCAATCATTTTTTGAAAAAATGAAATACCAATAAATATAGATGTGTAGATCATTCAAAGAAGTAACTTACAGACACAAAATAGAAGAAAAAGGCCTTCTGAAACAGCTACTTCCATATAGACATTGAA
>WOGR01011200.1:0-10646 GCA_015342045.1 Leptinotarsa lineolata | reverse complement strand
TATTCTTCAGTTCTTTTTGTAATAATGATTATTTATCAGGTGGCTCTAGCCACATGAAAACTTTTTGAAGCTCATTTTTAGCATTAATCTCAGTTTCATATTTTTTCTATATATTTTTTTTTCATATCATTGTTGTTAGATGATTCACAGTTCAAATTAGAATCACACCAGATTTTAAATCCTTTTTGATCTTCAGAGATTATTTTTTCAAGGTAACAAGGTTTTTTCCACCCCAAAGTAGGGTGGCGTCAGTTTTTACTTATTGTGTTTGTTTCCCAATCAGATGGTGATTTTCATTGTTCATGAATGTTTTCGGCAAATTATTTTTACTTTGTGTATATTCCAGACCTACTACTATGAGGTGCATCATATGAATTATTATTTTCAATTTATTACCACCAGGACGTTCAGAAAGATATCAAAGCCCTATACTCCGCCAGAGCTGACAGCCTCGCCCCGAGACTGCCCGTCGAAATGCTCAGCCCGACCTCTCCTAGAGATGGGAAGGACTACACTTGGCATCGACGATCGGCGCTCAGCAGAGCTCAGGAGGCGACCGCTTTGGAAATCGCCGCCGAACAAATGCGCATCTGGAACTCGATCGACCACGACAAGCAGAAAGAACTGACGACCTGTGAAGAGAACACAATGTATAGTCAAGCAATACACTACGCCAATCGAATGGTGTATTTGCTGATACCGCTGGATATGGGACACAAGGCAAGCAAGCAGGATCTCTTTGATGATGAACGAGCAAGTAACAGCATAGCAAACAGGTAAGTGTGGTGGAGATTGTTAGATTAGCTCGGAACACCTTTTAAGTTTTTTCAAAAAGTATGAAAAATTATTTTTAAATAAACTGTAATATTCGCCAAACATGGCTTCGACAACTTATTGAGCTGATGGAAATTATCACACATCTTTCTTTGTTTGACATAGGAAAATAAGAAATTGTCTTTGGGAAATAAATTATGAGAATATAGGCAAAAACTCATAAATTCAATGTGTGTTCCCATTTTGTATATTTGGGAGCCAACTGACTTGTAACACACCAGACGCTGACCACCAGCGGCTGCTGTTATTCACTATAACTCTCTGCAACCGGACCAAATCATCACAGCAGAGTACTATTGTGAGGAAATCGACGAAATGTTCCGAAAGTTGCGTCAGTAGCAGCCGACGCTGGTCAGAAGAAGTGGTACGATCCTTCTCCACGACAACGCTCGTCCGCAAGTTTCACAAATCACCGTCCGAAAATTAAACGAATTGAGCGTCGAAGTTCTGCCTCACCCATCACACTCCCCAGACCTCTCCCCTACCGACTACCGTCTTTTCAAGCACATCGATAACTTTCTCTTCACTTCTTCGTCGACTTCATTGAATCCCGAGCGAACAATTTTTATGCTGACGGAATTAATCGACTTGGGTTACGTTGGTAAAAGTGAACTGATTCAAATGACGCTTAATTCGATTAAATTGTATAGTGTTCACTGAGATTTTAGAGCTTGAAGTAGACTAATAAAAACGGACATAACTTTTGGAAACTACTTAATATCTCACGATATGTAATATGTATATCTTCTTCCATCATCATACATAAAGCATTGATGTTTTTGGATTCACAACCGGTTTTGGTTGCCCTTCACGAGATTAGTATTTATGGACGCACAACCACAATAAAAGTCACCAAATCAATTGGTATGGCGCTTCATTACCAAAAGTTGAATGAAATGATTATGCAGTTTTGGCGAGTTAGGCCTCCATTAAATTGCTAAAAACCTTCCAACAACTTTTGCTTGCTTTTTTATCAAACTCCCACTGTCAACCAGCTATGCTGTCAATTTTGATATCTAATGGTCTACGTTCTTCAAACTACAAATACCTGACTTCGAGGATTGACTATTTGTTTGCAAATTTTGATATACTTAATTTCAGTGTTGCTGAGAGTGACAGCGCAGATGCCGAATCAGGTTTTGAGGATCAGGACCCAGGCGAAACTGGAAACACTGTCATCAGGGTAGTGTCTAGATTTATTGATAAAGTTTGCAATGAGGGAGGCGTTACTAGAGATCACATCCGAAACCTGCACCAGATGATTCCTGGGGTTGTGCACATGCACATCGAAACTTTAGAGGCTGTATACAGGGAGTCAAAACGGTTGCCACCTATTCAGAAACCAAAGATCCTCACTCCCAACATGCTAGTTGGGGAGGAGTCTATAATGGAAGGTAAATCATTTGGTGAAAATGTTGTTTTGTGAGTTGTTATGATATTATTGTTCCAGGTTTGAGGGTGTATCTTCTGCCAGACGGTAGGGAAGAGAGCAGTGCGGGGCTTTTAGGAGGACCGCCACTTCTACCTGCAGAGGGCGCCATCTTCCTGACTAATTATCGAATAATATTCAAGGGAATACCATGTGATTCATTTGGTAAGTTCAATAGTCATTTTGCCATTTGATGAATCCAATCCATTTACAAGTTGCACTTCTTCAGAATCCTCTACTAAAAATTGTTTTTTATTCCTCAAAATATCTTATGTATGAATCATCTATTTACTGATATATTCGGTTTTTTTTTTCAAAAATTATTCGTTTTATATATTTCATGTTTAGTTTCAAATTATTTATACACTATTTGATGGAATCGGCCGATACTTGATGAAAATCTATAACGTATAGATCCAGAAGACTAGCATATTCTCCATCACGGTCAGGAATCCTGGTTGGCTCATATAGAATCTGAGTAAGTCCGCTGCTTATTGCAAAAGCCTCAGCTTCGTGACCTTGTTCGTCGTTGATATTTGAAAATTTGAGCCATTAGATATTGTGGACATTGAAGTCACCGACTATGGAAATTTCGGCACTGAGATGATTGATTTGCAGAAAGTCAATGGTGTTTGCAAGTAAAGAGAACAGTGCCCTATATTGTATATCGCTTGATGGTCGATAAACGCTGCATACGAATTAGGGTGACCTTCTGTGATATTATTTTACACCACATAACATTAAAGTTTTGGTGTTCCAGCATTTCTTCTCGTTGACAGGAGAGGTTGCTTCGAATAAAAAGACATATTCCAAAGTTACGTCTACATCGGGAGTGGAAATCATAGCCGGGATATAGAAAATTGACGGGGTTTGTTGAAGCACTGCCTTTGGCTTCTGTGAGTGCAAGAATATGAAGACTAGTTGTCTGCAGATGTTGGTGCACTAAGTTTATATTTCAGTTGAGTCCTCTGATGTTGCAGAAATCGATTTTGAAGTTGCTATGGGCCTCTTAGCATCTGCAATTTACCACGCTATCTCCCTCTGGACTGATTTCAGAAGGACCCTGCTGACTGTTAGAAATAGTGGTGTCATAATAACTTCTGCGGGATGATGCCCTCGAATTAGCTCCCACCCGGAGATCCAATTGGGAAGCTATTTCACCTCCAAAATATTTTAAACCTTGGAGCGCCATCATGCAGTTTTTTTTTACATTCCCACCCTTGAAACCGAAAACAGCTGGCATAGCAACGAAACGTTTTCCAGAAGGCAACTTCACGCTGCCTCATCCGTTACAATGGTATCTCACCGGGCGATGCCGGGTGGGACCAGCATCTACCATCTATTCTGCTAGATAGAGAGCATTAGAATTATTAGGGCATTTTACTGTTACACCTCATTCATTATTTTTCCATAATGCTTCAGGAACATTAAAATTCTCAAAAATATTGATATTGTCTTGCTGATAACCATGAGCTATGGTTATCAGCAAGACAATATAGTTGAACAGTGTTCCCAAATGGCTCACGGATTGGGGGTTAACTCAGATGGTAGAATTTATATCGAAATGATAATCAAGTTTATTGAAATGAAAGTGCAACATAGCCCTGAACAATGTTACACTTTTCAGTATATGGTCCCACAAGCCAACAATACAAATCGTAAGGTACACTTACCAAAGGTACATTTTTCAGGGGTGACGGATGTGATCTCAGAAGGTGGCAGCTAAATCCCCTTACATCTGTCCTCGATTTTCGGTCGAAGTCTAATAATATTGCCAATCAGCATTATTGCATTATTACTAATTGCCGAATATCATAACTATATTTAGGTAAATGAACTTTTGCTATAGTGATCATTATAGTGCCATGCACTGAGGCTATGAATTTGCGGAGGCATATACACTCTTATAACGACCATTATTTTCTTATCTTAGACTTCTGTTACATAACTTTCCTTCCTGTTCTTCGTTAATATTGTTCCGGTATATACACTATTCATCTATAATATCTAGATTCAATATAGTTTAGATCTACTCTACATCGAATTTGTCAAATATTTCTCGAGTAGTCTACAAGTTTTTGTATCTTTCAGCTTGTGAACAAGTCGTTATTCGATCATTTCCGGTAACATCTCTCACGAAAGAAAAGAAGGTGGCCGTTCAGTACCTTGCTCATCTAGACCAATGGCTTCAAGAGGGCCTCCAACTGCGCTCGTGTACCTTCCAGCTAATGAAATTTGCCTTTGACGAAGAAGTTACTCCTGAAAACGTGGACACTCTGCGCAAGCTCATACACAAGATCCGGCATCCGCCTGATGTCTTCCATCATTTTGCATTCACTGGCCAAGTCGTGGTCACACAGACGCCGTTGCACAAAAACAAAGAGAAGAACGCTACGCTGCGAGGCTTCGCCAAAAAGACACTGCTGAAGACCGCAAGGAAGGCGGGCTTCAAGCAGAAGTCCTCATCGAAGCGGCAAAAATACGTTCTACCCAACATGAACGTAAACAACTCCAACAAATATATGACTTCGCCGGGCCGAATGAGTCTGCCGATCGTCGACGATTACAATCACGATGACGAAATATCGATAGACGATTTTGAGACAGGCCACACGCCGATCACGCCAGCGCCGACTGATGCAAAGACGCTAGAGCGGTTGCAGGAGCGCAGCTACGTAAGGGATTGGCAGCGGATGGGTCTCTGCAACACCAACTCGTCTCCTTCAGGTAAAGCGGCGCAGCAGGATCAGTTTCGGTTGACGTCGGTCAACGCGATTTACATGATGTGCAGAAGGTATGTGCGTTTGAAGAAAATAATTTATCTTCATTAATTGGAAGGGTCTTAAGACTGTTCCATGTGGATCTCCAAAATCAACATCAACAATTCCTAGTTGAAATATCATTTCTTTGTTCATAGTTATCCAGCTCTTTTTCTTGTTCCGGCGTCTGTTACGGACGAAAGTATCCGCCGGTTTTGTCGCTGCTATCGTCAAGGTCGAATCCCGAGCATAACTTGGCGGCATCCTCGTACGAAAGCGCTACTTCTCCGCGGCGCAGGACACCACGGGAAGAGTGTAATGGGCATGTTAAAGAGTCATCCGGCTCCAGCAGCATCTACAGGTATGCGATTTCATTGTATTTCTATGGATCATAACATCTTAAATGCAATTTAAGTGTTTTGTCCACTTTGATATACTATAATCAGGAGTATAGTTAACAAATTAACAATGAAGTTTATGGAAAAACATTTGAAAATTAATGTTTCCGTTCAGTTTATTCTCCAAACATTCTTTATGGATGGATAGACAGTCTTGATTATACACATTCACAAATAAATCTGGTTTTTATTATCATAAGCATATTTTGTAGCCCTATATATTTGACTTGTATCGTTTTATTTTCACATTTCTGGGTCATCAACCCCTCATTAATTTCTGAATCAATAGAAACAACGTCGTCTACGGAACAGGAGAAATACCTATCAGCTTTGGTCGCAGTCACTCCAATTTTTTCTCACAGGACAGCATGGGGTATGTCAGACAGTTCGTTGAGTATAGATTCACTATTACTGGCAGCCGACGATCCGTTAGGATGTACTACGATGACACCTGAAGTTGCTAGGAGGTCGAACGCCTTCAATAAAGCGATTGGAACGTTAGGGTGAGTGGTGTCTATAGAAACTGAATATTTTTTTTTCATTTCAACCCTTCGACAGGGTATTCCCAAGGTCTTCAGGTGGCAAAGGTCCTAAAAATTTCGGACGATGGGGCTCTTTGAAAGATCGTCGTCAGTCTTCCCAGGCTTCCCTAGCCGCGGGTCAGCAGAACAGGGTGAACATTCGCCATAGCACGGACGTAGAAAACGCTCTAGACGGGGTTCATACTCTCCAACGGGCTGCCCTGTATATCTTAGGCGAGAAAGCACAGATGAAAGGCGTTAAAGTGGAATCTGCCCCCAAGACTGATTTTATCCCAGTGGAGTATTATGATATTCGTCACACTAAAGCTGCTTTCAAGAAACTCATGAGGGCTTGTATTCCTAGTTCGCAAAACGCTGAGCCCGAGCATAGTTTTCACAAGTAAGTTAGGTTTGTTGTCATTGTGATTATAATGGACACAGTAAACACACGCTTTCCAAATCTGACATTCAAATTGGATGCCTCCAGTAAAATTGTATTTTGCATGTACATAGAAAGAAGTTCATCAAAGAAGTATCAACGAAGTTTACATTGTATTTCAACAGATTCTTTGATATCGTTAATATTTAATAATAATGCCGTGTCTGGAAAAACAGTAGAGAAACTAAATCAGTATCTTTTATCTTCTCTGAGAGCCGTCTTAATATGGAATTTCTTCATGCCATTGTAGAATTTTAGGTACCAATGATAACTCGTTACAAATAATTTGATAATCTAAATTTGATAATACTAGATCTAACAAACACCCAGATTCATTTAACACTGTTTTTCAAACTGTTCAGCTTCAAAAAACCCAAAAGTTGTAATCATTTGCAATTGTTTCATGGTTTTGAGTCGAATAATTTGACTGGTTGAAATCGCTAAAAACTAATATTTCATTATTTTACAAGCCTTAAAGTATTTATAATGATTCAAATAATATTCGGATTTGTACACTACTCGAGTAATGTGGTATGTGTGTAAAAAATATGTAGAAAAGTATTCACAAGTCAATCTCTGCAACTAGGCAATCACTTTGCATTCCCACCACACATTACCTGGTTGGCTTGTAAATCATGTCCACTTCTGAAGACAATATAATTGACATTTAATGATTCATCATTTCCAACTTTAGGTTGAAGCCAGGTTTCAGTATTATGCAATTAATGATCTCATATTTCTAGACTGATAGAAAACTCAGAGTGGTTGCAGCAAATCCAAAACATCATGCAGCTTTCCGGAGCAGTGGTCGACCTCCTCGATCTCCAAGGCTCATCGGTAGCTATTTGTCTAGAAGAAGGTTGGGACATAACTGCGCAAGTTGCTTCAGTAGCTCAACTGTGCTTGGACCCCTACTATCGCACATTGGAAGGTTTCCGAGCGCTCGTAGAAAAAGAATGGATCGGCTTCGGCCACCGGTTCAGTCACCGCAGTAACCTGAACGCCAACTCGCAGGCGAGCGGCTTCGCCCCGACTTTCTTGCAGTTCCTTGACGTTGTGCACCAAATCCAAAAGCAATACCCAATGGCTTTTGAGTTCAATGACTACTACCTGCGGTTCCTCGCCTATCATTCGGTGTCGTGTCGGTTTAGGACGTTTTTGTTTGACTGCGAACTCGAAAGGGTGGAAAGTGGTGTGGCGGCGGTCGAAGACAAAAGAGGGTCGTTAACATCGCATCACAAGAGTGTCGATACTGTTTCGGATGACGAGAACATCTACCCCGGTGGTAGAATGGCGACTGCATATCAGGGCCCGAATTTGGGACAGAGCGTGTTCGATTACATCGAAAAGCAACACTCTAGGAATCCGATGTTTTTCAATTTCATGTACACTCCCGATTTTGAACACCCAGTGTTGAGGCCGCAGTCGCATTTGCCTTGCTTAGAGGTGTGGAACTATTATCTGGACGAGGATTTGAGGTATGGGCCGAGCTACGACGCCGAGATTATCCAGATGGATTCTCAGCAGGAAGAGGAAGTGGAGGCTGCTGATGGTATAGTTAAGACAAGGAAGGTCGTTTCATTAGGGTAAGAGCTTTGAGTTGAACTGCTTTTGCGAGATTTTGAAAATGATGTCAATGTCCATCCACTTCACTATAAATATGTCCCTGTCAAATTTTATTAATTCAGATGGGAAATAAATTAACACATGATATTTATAATGGTATATTATTAGAAATTTAGGAAAACTTTCCTTGCTCTAATCAGTTTTTAGTTGCCACCA
Source organism: Leptinotarsa lineolata (assembly GCA_015342045.1). Lineage (NCBI taxonomy): Eukaryota > Metazoa > Arthropoda > Insecta > Coleoptera > Chrysomelidae > Leptinotarsa > Leptinotarsa lineolata. Next base: position 2,484 of record WOGR01011200.1, on the reverse strand, counting down.
TATAATGCAATTTTTGGAGAGACAATTGAATTTTTTTTCAAAATTTTGTGAGTAGTAAATTTAAATTATTTCATCTATATCTGAAATTATATATACTTAGGAAGTAAATTTGAAGTATTTCATCAGTATCTGAAGATTATAGCGAACTAGATTACTTTAAATACCGTCTTATTGCTTCAAACACCTTGAAGTTATAACTTTTGCTATGTATACTATAGCAATGTCTGACTTATTCAAAAGGCCAAAATGTACTTGAACTGTCTTTATATCAACTAATATAATAGATCAATAATGAACCAAGGTATCTATTGTTATAATTCTTCAGCAAAAAATACAATTTCTAGAGACAGTTTGAGAAATAAATTCAAGAAATTTTTCAAACGAAGTCCCTACTATATTTGCTTGATTTTGGAATCAAAAATTAGTCGATTGCAAAATTATCACTATTCCATCATGTCATCACTTTAAATAATTTCACTTACATTATTATCCCTAGATGTATAGGGGATTTTTGCATCTGAGAGTTTGTCTTTCTAGATTTACTTCCATCAGCAGATTTTTTTAGATACCTGCATTTATTGAAATTTCATTGTAGTTTCTTCAGATATGGAAAATTCAGGGTGATAATGAGAAACTGTTTGTGATTCGAATCTGTCATTTATCTCAAAGGACCAAAATTCATTTCAATTTGTTTGTTTCAATCTTTTTCATTTGGTATTTCAGGTATGATAATGTTAACAAAGCTGTACCAGATGCTTTCAGCCACCTTCTGGAAGAAATCCACAAGCTAGAATCTGATTTGGGTCATCTGCCACAAAAATGGAAAATTTTGTGGGATAAATTGGAGCTTCCTTTGACTGATTCGTTGACTGTAAGTGAAAGTTTAATTCTGTGAACTATAACTACAACTTTTGATGTAATTTTAGCGTCATGCTTCCTTCAGCACTGCACTGGTGAGGTCTCACGGAAGGTTAGTGCACAAGAGATCTACGTTGGAGATTCTGATGAGGGGTAAAATGGTGGGAGCTGCAGAAACATCTCACATTTATTCACACCCTCACAGATTCGAGCGTTACAATTACACCACTCCCACTTACTGTGATTTGTGTTCCAATTTGTTATGGGGACCTGTAAAAGTGCGTTGTTTTTTTATTTGTGTTTTCTGTAATATATTCAAATTTTTTTCAGACCGGTATGAGATGTATAGATTGTGGATGTAGCTGTCATGAAAAGTGTATGGAAAGTGTACCGAAAAATTGTACAAAGTATAAGTCTGTTGCAGATAGCACAACATCCCAAGTTATACAGAGCAATACTGGAGATAATGGTTCCGTTAGTTCTGGTTAGTAAAACATTGATTGGTAGAACTTGATTTCTCATTTTCTGAAAGGCTAAAAGCTGAATTATAATATCACACTGTTTCCTAATGGTTTTTCAATTTCCCGTTTTTATTTTTCTCTTTTCTCTTTAATTTTCCCTCACTTTTCTTTTTTATACACTTAACACTATTTTATGAAAAATGTTTATTGTATTCAGGTAGCGCCAGACAAACATCTAGTCAACAATACTACGATCAGTTCTCATCGAATGTGGCTGAGGATAGGACTCACGAAGGTTATTTGTACAAACGTGGAGCACTGTTGAAGGGTTGGAAGCAGAGATGGTTCGTTCTTGATTCAATCAAGCACCAGTTGAGGTATTATGATGCCATGGAAGACTCACATTGTAAAGGATACATTGGTGAGTCCATTTTTATTGATAAAAATAAGTATAAAATATTTATATCACTTTTGCAGAGTTGTCCATCATATTTGTACTGTATGTTTTATAGGTGATTAGTTATCGAATCTTTGAAAATTAATATTTTATTTTTATTATTGACTTAGTTTGAAATGAAAATAACTAGTATTTGTTCTTGGGCAGTATGCCATAGCGTACTACCCAAGAACTAACTATCGATCCTATACTTGTATGCAACAATTGAGCTCAATCTGTTGAGAGTAACCACTTCAAAATTTAGTTGCAAGATTTGAACCAAACTAACACACATAAAAACATTTAACAAAGTGTTAAATAAAATCTTATAAAAAGATGTTAGCTAAAATTTAAAGATTTGAAAACTTCAATGAACAATTCGTTCAGGCCAGTCTCATCTCACCTACACAGTAGGTTTATGAACTGATACCTATCATAAAACAACTACTCCCCTGGCTAATACATCGAAAGGCGTTGGATTATATCCTACAGATGTCAGTCCAGGATTCTTCACAGAAGTAATTCCTGCATATTCAGTTGGCGATACAATTTCCGGAATCGATTTTTAATTATTGGAACACACTTGCAAATTGGTTTCGGGCTGTTTTGCCACTCGTCAGTGCAAGGTAGTGTCTATCATCAACCTAAAGTCGATGATTTCCGATAATTAAAAATCGATTTCCTTTCAGAGTATCATTTCTCGAACTAGGCAGAAGCGAACGTCCAACA
>WOGR01011199.1:0-10646 GCA_015342045.1 Leptinotarsa lineolata | reverse complement strand
CTACCACAACAGACTCAATAACAAAGATGAATCAAAAGACAGAATCAGACAGGAAATTATTCCAATCGTCTCGAAAACAATATATAATGTTCTGAAAGATTTTTTTTATCAAGAAGCAGAGGTTCGAACATTCGATTTGAAATATTTCATGTACCTCAGTTTTTTCAGTATCAAAAAATGTTTTTTTCTCATGGACCTTTCTGGAGATTATCACCATCTGAAAAAATTTAAATTTTTTCGCAGGTATAGAAAACGCAGTTGTTTTATTTTTTCATTTCCGGAAACATAGATTTTGGTCTCCATAACGTTAAGATGAGTAACTGCAGTTCTAAGTTTTTTTTTGATAAGCATAATTATGCTGGGCAAGAGAGCAATACGTTTTTTTTATATTTTTCGGTAAAAGTGTATTGTTTTATCGATTTCATAGTGTATTATGTGTTTCAAATAGAGTAGACGATTCCAAATGTGGCGTTTTTTTGCGAATATAATGGACAATTTGTCGGATCTAAAGTTCCAGCCCAACTTTTTCTGGGGCCGCCTCGTGCATTTCCACTGGAAGCAGATTGTGTGATAGAAACCAACAATTATACAATAGAAATAGAACAATTTGAGATGAGTACCATTTCCATCATATGTGCATCAATTACTGCATGCTACAACTCTACTTGCTCCTCCGCAACCCTTACAATTAACAATAGCCGCCATTGGAGACTTTTTCAGTCAGGTTGCTCACTGAATGCGTCGAAGATGCTATAGATACTGCCGTTAACTTTATTGCACCTGATAGTTTCATAATCCACCTTGCGGATGTGTGTGTTGCCGAGACACTCATTGTCGGTTTCACAATGTCAATTATTCAGCATAGTTCTGTGAATTAATGTTACTATGTTTTGTAGCTGAGGTGTGATCATAAGAATATTTCAGAATTTGTTATTAAGTCTTTCCTCGGTTATTGTTCATTTTGTTTGTTCTATTTCGATAAATAGTTGTGAAATTACAAAAACATCGCCTTGAGGGTGGATTCATTTACCTTACCTACCCCCAACAAAACTGCTAAGCTAGCCAAGTCATCATTTTTGTCTAATCACCGTTGTAACATTAATTTTCTTGAAAGAGTGATCATAAAAATAAATTTGTTACTGGTATCGAGAAAAACGTGAACATTTATGGATCAAAGTAAAATTGAAGAAAGAGGTACTCAACAAAATGGCGACCTACGTAACAATAACGCATTTTTCCTCATGAAAAAACATTGAATTTACGCAGTATCTTATTGGAGTGGAATAGAATGTTGACCTTTTTACAACTGGTTCAAGTTCTCCATTGAGATTTTTTTTCATATTGTGAAAGGATGAGAATATATTTCCTGAAATAGATAACTTTTGTTGAAGAATGTAATATATTTCCATTGAGAAAAATTTGGAAAATTGAAAATATTTGGCGAATAGGGAATCAACAAATTTTATCGAACATTTTACAAAAGATTTTGCCGTTCAAATTATTGAACTTGGATGTCGCCTACTCCGAGATTTTCCCGAATATGATGACAATAACTAAAGCGGATAAAAAACCTCCCAGGACCTAAGCCTTTCTTCAGTCAAAATCCCGCGTGACATATAAAATCCTCATTTCGGATATTCTGATATCACGTTAACCAAAGTTCTCGGAAACGTCACACCCTCATAATAAATCACAGAATATAAGGAACTTTTTTGTATTCCAGCACATTCCTTCAACTTAGTTGCATGTGTTCCCGATAATAAAACGCCAAAACGGAAAGAAATTCTTTATGAATCTTGTGATTCTCATACCTAATAGGCTCGTCATGTTAGTCGGTAACGAAACGAAAAGAAAAACCGTCGTGAATCATGACATTCGTTTCCTTTTCCCAACAATGAACATAAAATTGGATTTACTTTACGACTTTCGGAATAAAATGGGATTTTCATATGAAATCACAGGCCACGGCATCGAAGTAGCCGTAAGTAGTATCCACCATTGATAAGGGTGACCGTCTAATCTAAGGTATTACTATTCAAATTGAAAGGGGAATGTTTTTGTGAGGAAAAAGTTTTTGTGAGAACATGTTTTCACCTTTCAGTTTTCCATTATGAGAAACTTTCTGAGTGAAGAAGAAATCAATTAAGTTTGAAATAAAATATCTACAAAGATGTATAGATCATGCCTAATAACTGCTACACGAAAGGAAAAATAATTTGGAAACAACTTTATTTATAACATTAAATCACATGAAAATCACTTTCTTCCATTCAGTTTGTACTACAAACATTCGTTATGAAATATAATCAGATATCATTCATAAGTACGCTTCACGGTACTAGGTATCAGGAAACGTGCCTCATCTATTATAGGAGCCTGAGCCTTTCCAGGAAAGGCAAACTCATTACATTTCGAATCTCATAATTATTGTTTCGATGAAAATTCATTCTCTGTACTGCTTTCAAAGAGAATAGAAGCTCTCTTGGTAAAATCGATCTTCTTTTTAACAATTAAGTTTTCGATTTTTGATACATAATTGGCGCAGTCGGTAGTATCCTCGAGGTCATGAGAAAAAACATTTGCATTGCGCCAATTATGTATCAGAAATCAAAAATCTAATAATCAAAAAGAGAATCGATTCCACATGAGACTCAAGAAAGCGTTTATTATCTTTGGAAGCAGTACAAAAGACTGAATTTTTATGAGGACAATTATTATGAGATTGAAAATATAATGAGTTTGCATTTCCTGATAGCTGGTATCATGTAGTTCACTACAATAAAATACATGTAAATGACATACAAAATATTATTTACATGGATCACTATCATCCTTAATGACATACTTTGAAGTTCCGCAATGAAACACCTTTCTTATTACCTCATTAGAACCTATCTGGATAATATCACAAGATAAAGCAATCATTTCATTCATATCATTACGACTTTATGTCATAGATGAAAAAAAATCTACTCACGATACGGTGACAGTACGTAAAAGTATCCATATGCTTATTTGATTCAACTTCAGTCATTGGAGTCTAGTTTTCAAATTGTCATACTGGTTCTAAGTGCCCGTTACTATAATTGGCAATTATATTGCCTTTTCGTTAAGGTTAGTTTCTTGGTGCTCCTTATATTTATTCTTTTCTGTCTGTAAAACTTCAAGTAGTTGGTTTTTGGTATAGTAATCTTCAGAATACAAATTGATATCCATCGAAGAACTATATATTTCATCTTTCCTTGATTTTTTATTCGGTACTTTGATGACCTGTCGCGAATGATAGGAAGCGTTGTCAAGAACTATTTCACTATTCGCATCCAAATTTGGGATAAATATGTTTTCAAATCATTCCTCGCAAATATTAGCTTCCATGTTCTTATGATAGTCAACATTGCAGTCCTCAAGTTTTTTTCCACATAATTTCAAAGAATTTGGAACCAATCCTTTATTTCCTCCCTCCGCAATGCACAATGATCAGTCGCGATCCTTTGTTTACAGGCATGTTAGGCGTACACATTCTCGAACCATCAGTCTACCCTTTCGTAATTGTGTCTTGAGTGTCATACCAGGTTTCGTCCAAATAGAAGACTTGCCGTTACTCTTGCTGATATTTAGTTATTTGTTTCGAGTATTCGTCTGCTTTCCATAACTGCGTGAAGTTTATTTATTATTTTAAACCTAAATCCTAGTTTGTTATCCAATTCTGAAGAGTTCTGTCACAGCAGCTCACGTTATGAATTTCATCAGTTAATTGTGTAATATTATATAAAATGATTTGAAATCCCTGAAATTGAAAATCAAAAGAATAGCTAAAAATGGAAAATATATATCAAGCAGAAAACCTGAAAAAAAATTCACAGTGAAACAAAATACGAGTGCAAAAAAAATTGAACAAATGAAAATAAATTAGTAAAATTAAAAATTATGCGATTTCAAACCACGTTACATCACGACGTTTCGATTGTTGGTATCCACAATCGTCTTCGGGTGATGACTGGACTAATTCTTCCGAGAGATGACTATTTATGGGTCTTTTGAGTACTTTCACTTAACCCTTCCTTTCACTTATAACTTATCTACTCTCTCCGCTCCAATGGTTTAGCGGGAGATGACCGTTTGGCGGGAGTTGGCCATTTTTTTGAATCTCTGGCAATTGAAGAAGCCTACAAGAAACCGCGAGTCTGATTGAGATACGTTGACGACACCTTCATAATATGGAACCATGGAAATACCGAACTAGACGCCTTCCTGAAGCACATCAACAACGAAAGACCTTCCATCACTTTCAGGATGGAGAAGGAAGTCCACAAGAACTCTCTTTCTTAGACGTATTGGTAAAGAGGACTGACACTCAGTGGGAAACATCTGTATACCTAAAACCCACTCACACGGGATAGTATCTGAACTACGAATCCAACCACAATCAGTCGACTAAAAGAGGAATCATCAAGACTCTGATAGACTGTGCTTTCGGGCTCTGCAGTACGAAGGAAGGTCTGGAGAAAGAACTAGGCATCATCAAAAATGATCTTCAACGGAATGGGTACTCCGAAGTGATGGTGGAACAGACTTTGGCTAAAAGACAGCAAGAAGAGAAGTCACAACCAGTGCTTGCTCCTCCCTACATCAGAGGATTATCGGTGCGGCTGAGAAGAATGGGGTCCAAGTAGAACATCAAAACCTACTTCAGATCCGAAAACACAATCATTAGCAGCTTTACGAAAACCAGGCCACCAAACGCGGACTGCGATTCCAAGAATTGCATTTATCGGATACCCTGTGAGTGTAGAAAATCCTATATCGGTGAAACTAAGAGGCCATTGAAAGTTCGTACTGCCGAGCACAAAAAAACACACAGCGAGGGGAAACCAGCAAATCAGGAATAGAAGAGCATGTTTGGACTCATCAACATAACATTGAGTGTTCCCAAGTTGAGATTATACACAAGAAGGAACACTGGTTTAGGAGGAAATATAAAAAAGCCGCATATTTGCTGTCCAACAACGTATTCAGCCAAGCTAGCGTAGAGATTAGCAACGTATGGAAACCCATAAACAAGGACAAAATGGCCAACTTCCGCCAAACGGTCATCTCCTGCTAAACCAGCGAAGCGGAGAGAGGAGATAAGTGATAAGTGAAAGAAGGAGTTAAGTGAAAGTACTCGAAAGACCCATAAATAGTCATCTCTCGGAGTCATCACCCGAAGACGATTGTGGATACTAACAATCGAAACGTCGTGAAGTAACGTGGTTTTGAAATCGTTAAATTTTTCAATTGTATCAATTTCTTTTCCGTCTTAATTGTTCAATTTTTCACTTGTATTTCATTTCACTGTTAATTCATTTCAGGTTTTTTTTGCGTAATATATTTTTTGCTATTTTCAGCTATTCTTTTAATTTTCAATTGTATTGGTTATTTCAGGGATTCCAAATCATTTTATACAATATTAGACAATGGAAGTACGAACTAATAAAATTCACCACGAAACATCGTCAATCACATTCAAACAAGTATTATCCATGTTTTGAACTTGAACGAAAATTGAATTCTGCCATTTAAAGAGAGCTATATATGAAGTTATCAATAAAACCAATTATATAATAATATGTTAATGTTTAAAATTGGAAAATTATAACACATTATTTGCAATGATTTTATCTGTGGAACCCCATTTCGCTTTTTGGGTAGCAAGCTTGAGTCACAAGGAAAATTATACATTTTCATTAGAAGCCTTTAATGACTAGTCACATTTTTTTACCATGGCTCGCTGACTAAGCCATATCCGAGAGAAAAACGGCGGCATCGTCACAGACGCTCCCAAGTATTAACATATCCTCTAGATCGCGACCGGGCCGCTGAAGACGACGGCAACTGTCGCTGGCAGAGAAATCCTCTTTTCTTGTGACACATCTCTGGGGAGTCTGCGGGCGTCTCCACGTTCTATATTAATTAGTGGGTGCACGTCGCCCGCTAATTGTGACTTTAATTAAAGACCCAGCGAGCCCTTATCAGATACAGCCCGAGAAGAATGTGTTATTCTTGCTTCTCGGGTAAAGCGGTCGGTTTTTTCGAAATAAGGAGCTCAATGGGAAACGCTTTGATAAACACGTTCCTGTCTTGTATTGTCTTCGCTGGAGCCGCACACGAAGAAGAGATTTTTTGCGGACTTTAGCTCGAGAAGATCGTAAACTTGACGGCGGCGGAATGGTTGGTCGCCCAGAAAAAAAGCACACTGTGCGCTTATAATTAGATGAAGGTGGAGGGATTCTAAGTCTCGAAACAGGGGATATTCCACATGTTTATATAACGAAATGTATAATATTGGCTTGAATTCTACATCTAGAAATACCACATATATGATGAACTGAAGTCTATGGAATGGTTTTGTTGCAACATATGATGGGTGACTGCTGATTTTTCTGTTCTTCCATATTTCAGGTGTGCTAAGTATTCTTCATGTCTCATTTCAATAGATTTTCTAGTCTGTTCGTAATATTTTGCATCGCAGTCCTTACATTTGATTTCGAAATTTCCAGACTTTTTCGAATTCTCTACTTTGTCCTTCTGATTTCCTAGCAAACTCTGTAGTGTATTACTTGTTTTGAATACCACCTTCATACCCAGTTCCTTGAAAATCTTTCCAAAGATCTTCGTATATTAGTGGTATGGAACTGAAATATATTTATCTTGCTTTTTCGCCGTTTCTAAAAGTCGAGATTTCGTTCATTCTCATCTTAAACTTTTTCTTCCTTATGATATCCTCTACAATACCCCTCGAGAAACCGTTACTAACACTATTTCCTGTATTGTCACTTTTCTTTTATGAACCTTTCATGTGTGAGTGGAAACGTCAGAAGAAGATGTACCAGAAAATTCAACCCAGCACGTTTGTGCTGTCCACAGTGCTGTAAACTCTTAGGAATATACCTGTAGTGCTTGTTTCCTTTCTGAATACATCGTACTATAGTTTTCAACATTGACTCCTCATCACCAAGACGTCAAGAAATGGAAGTTGTCCTTTATTTTCTAACTAATACGTTAATTTTATTGATGGAAATCTGTCATTTAAAAAGGAAACAAAATCTTCTATATTAGATTTTTTGCATATCGCAAAAACATCATTCACATACTTCAGCCATATCCTAGAGAAATACTTTGACATTTTCTTGGTTTCCATTTCGAATTTGCTCTTGAACAGGTTAGCCAAGTATGGAGACAAGGGGTTACCCATAGCCGTTCCCTCCTGTTGTCCATAAAAGCACCCTTCAACCTGGAAACGGTTTTGTTTCATACACAAATTAGCAGGGGGAATGAGCTTATCAATTTCCTTATTATTGGAATTATTTTTCTCTAGTAATTCCCTGAGGTATTGCAAGGTCGGTGGAATTGGGACGCTTTGAAATAAAGAACTAACATCAAAGGAAACCAAAATCTCACCTTCTTGCAGAGCGATGTTTTTCGTATGTTGGATGAACCTGGCTCCACAGTAGGTGAGCTTTCAAATTTTCTAGTGAGCCACTTTGCTATTTGGTAAGGGGGAGTTCCAATTGCTGACACGATGTGGCGCGTTGATTTTCCTGGTTTATGGATTTTTGGGAGGCAATATAGTTTTGCCACTGATGCATTGGAAACTTGTAAGTTTCGTTTCAGTTGAGGGGTAAGTATTTTGTCGCATTTCTTGAGGACGTCTTTTACTTCGGAAAATCATCTTCGGTAATGGCAGTACTCGGATTCCCTATTGATCACCCTGTATATTCCTTTTGATCTTCAGTTGTTTCTCACCCCTAAAACAATTGGCAACACTGTACGTTCAGCTGTACCATGGCTGAATTTAGCTGGAAATTGCACAGATTTCGGTTGAATAACGTGGATCCCATCTTTGCCGAAGACGATACGGACTGATGGAACTAAACCCTTAAACACATCAACATTGTATCGCAACAACACCTTGGCCCCCACAAATATTTCCAACTCTTTAGGCAACCCCCCAGTCTTGTTTATATCAGATGATATAATATTATTTGAGTCTATATTATCATTTTATTTAGTACCATCTATTAGAATATTTTGTGCAACCATTTTATTGATGGTTATACCACGGGCACGAAAATGTTCTAGCACAGTTTTGTTATGATTGAAAACTTGATTAGTGGGATAGATTCGTAAGACTTTTTCAATCGCAAATTCGCCAGTTGGCTCTATATTTAGTGGACTCATTGAAATACTGAAATGTCCCGATTGAAATTCTTTTAAAATGCAAATAAATATGGGTTCTCACAAATTACTACACCATTCATTGTCTTCTTTCTAGAGTCAACAAGTAGGTATTTAAAGTTAAAGGATTGATTTATTAATTTTATTTCTAGAAGCCGACCATGGATGTGGCATCTATTTCATGGTGGGCCTATCATAAACGAATGCGTATAAAAAATTCCGTGTTCCTGCTATTTACCGCTGAGGAGATCTTTCGTACGGAGCCGATCCTGGCAGCAGCTTCAGGTCAAGTTTATGATTACCATGCATTGTCATCGATTCTGGACCAGCAAGCAAAATTTCAGCTCAATCGAATACCGGGAAGTGGTTAACATACAAACAAGTCAAGTTAAATAAAAGCTTTAAATAAAAGCTAAGCCAATCGAAGCCAGAGGTTACCCTACAAACCATTTAAAACCCACAAGCAAACCGTAATTCACCATAACCGTCAAGCGAACGACGCTTCAAAATAAATTCCACCGAGTAATTGCCTAGTTGTTTCCAGATGTTTGTTTGATATGTTCGTACACATCAAATAGTGCTCTTCGCAAACGAGGAAATAATTTAGTAGACACTAAATTATTTAGTCGGCCATTATCGTAAAACCAAAATCTCGCTAACGTCGCGAGGATCATTAAAAACAAATCTGGAAAGCATAAAGCTCGGTCCATATTATATTTTCGGTAGGCAACGTAACGACGCGACGTCAAAAATGAAATGAGAGAAGGGAGAGAACGATATTTGGTTGGATTTCAACTGATAATCAAGAAGTTCTGAAAATTTATCAAATGATTTCAACATGACAACTGATTTTTTACGAAAAAACTTGTGCAGACACCATTGTCCAGAAAATACACATTTTGGCCCTTCAGTCAATTCATGGAGATCATATCGTCAGGATCTTTATCAAGTAATGGCCGAATCAATTAGTAAATCAAGCGGATTTCTACGTGGACATCTAGAAGGCCGTTCAACAGGACCTTCTGTTCCAATACTTTCTTTCAATTCTACAGGCATGTGGAGGAGACTAGATCTATCACATCAAAAATATTAAGTATTTGCCGACTAATCTGGTTTGAAAATATTGACGGATTTTCTGAATGGAATATGAAAATTCCTTCACTGATGAAGATAAAGCATAATGAGAAAAACTTAGGTCCACGTTTGAAATTCTCTGAGATGATTTGATAACATAATACAGGAGAAACTAAACGTCGTGGTGAAAAATAATAATTGTTTCACTAACAAAATGTGCCTTACATCTCACAATATTTCAAAAATAAACTCAATTCAATTAAAACAAGATAATAATATATCAAATTGAAAAGGAAATAATTTTAACGAGAAAAAACTCTTTGGCTTCACACTTCTCCATTATTGAACAAAAAAAGGGAGAAAATTCGAAGTATACCATAAAAGACAAACATTCAATGTTCAAGTGAAATTGGTTGTTTCGAATGGTATTTATTTTTTTTAGTTGGTATCTGAAAGAAACTTTTGTGTTTGCTCTACATACCATCTTCATGAAGATTTGTTATTTCAATTATTTTCTGCTTCGCGTTTTTGTTCAATGGTGGAGAAGTGGGAAGTCAAAAATATTTTTTCTGAGAAGATGAAAGAGATTCATCAAAAATGTTCAGAACAGTTCGAAGTGAGATGACGGGAAAAAGTATTCATTGCTGTATATTCTACGGACTGACAGCTGTAAACCCCTATTAAAAAAAATTAATATGTTTACCGTTGCGGCTCTATACATATTTCAATGTCTCGTCTATCAAAACACAAAATAATAACTCTAAAGGTAATCACAATCCTGAATATTCGACCAGAAATAGCTACAATTTTTTTATGCCATAACATTGACTGGCAATTACTCATAAAAGCTTTTTCACTGTGGCGATAAGGCTCATCAACCATCTGCCACCAAGTATAAGAAAATTACACATGAATAAATTCAAAAAAAGTATAAAAGGACTGTTGGTTGATCTCTGCTCTTATGACGTTAGTGAATTTTTTAACTGTAAGTTTTAATACTTTGCCTGTTTGATGTGTCTCTTTTGTACTAGACGATGCTAAATCTATTGTACTGATAATAAGCAAATTATACGATTGATTGTTTTTGCTTGTGTCAGAAACACTAATAAAAACATAAAATCACATATATTGTTCCACACTTTTATGAGACAGACTTAAAAAAGGCATTTACACCAGATTCTCGTTTGATTTAGCTAAGCCGCGAAAGTTTAGCATTACAGATCTGCTGGGTGGGAGAATCTTCAACACTATTTCCGATATTTTCCTTGGCTAGATGTTTGTTTCAGCTCTAAAGATCCATCAACTTGTACTTCTGAAGTCACGGAAGTTATTCTATCATCCATGGACGCATACAT
>WOGR01011198.1:0-10647 GCA_015342045.1 Leptinotarsa lineolata | reverse complement strand
TTAAAAAAAAAAAACTTCACAAAGCCCACTTAAACTAAAACTATAAAGTGGGTTCTCTATTGGATTTGTTAATCTGTTTGTAACCCCTATATTGGTAAATAAATAAATAAATAAACTTTACACTATTAACAAATTTTCTCAATATGATTTTGCTGAATTTTCTGAAATAAAGGTACTTGACCTACCGTGTATGCCGCTTGACTTGCAATATGATCCACCGAATATGCACCAACTTTTGCCAATATTGATATTTTGGTTGTGCAATTAATTTTAAAGAATCCCATGTGTTGCACACTCAAATGACTACACTGTATATTTGCATAAAATACCAATTCTTTATTCAAAATCCATTTGACACTTTATTATTCTAAGCATTTATTTTCAGAATTATCTCTGCTGATTATCTAATAAAGAAGGAAACAACAAAATCGAAATTTATGATAACGAAAATAAATAATACAGACGCAACAGTCATAATTTAGATTGCGAGTATCGGCCAGTAATCCTTATGTTCATAAGTTTCATTTTTTCATCTTAGTCAAAAAAATGTTCATCATATTTTCGTTTTCAATGAGTTCTCCATGCTTTATCTTCAATGACTGTAACTATATCATCCTTCTGAATGATAACCATCGTCACACCAAGTATTTCGTCGCGTGTAGCTGGGAAATAAAATCTTCTGTGTATTTCCTGCAGAGATTATTTGTGATTTTTCATAGTGTTTTCAAATCTCCATTTCAATTCGTTCAATACATTTGTTTAAAACCATTCCCAATTGATTTTTTCCATCTAGAAAGTGGTGTGAGTAAGAACAAATTTGTATCATTTTTTCATATTGAGTTGATCTGGAAAATCTATTTTGAATTATTTTGTCCAGATTCTTTTCAAAATAAATGTGAGAGCAAGAGATCAATTTTCGAAATTATTTGTATTTTCTACCATTTTGAGTGAAGATTCTTGTAATAAGAATAGTAATACTCGTATTGAGTTTTATTGGTATCCATCCTAGTCTGTTATAGTGTTTTGACTTTATGCGATACAATTTTTTCTAATTTGCTTCCATCATTTCGTATTCATTATACTCACATCTATGATCAAATCTTTTTACAAATATCAAGTTTTTCTTGAATGGCAGCTTGCAGCTACATTGGCTCAGATGGAGACACACAAGGGTTTGCAAAAGTGTAAAAGCTCATTACTCTCACAAAACACATATGACTTAATTTTATCTGGAAATTGGGTTTCGTGAAGTAGCTCGGTGAAGACACAAAGACAATAATTTTTTATTTCCATTAATGAACGAGGCAAAATATTGCATTGGTTTTGGATTTATTCTGGTGGCGATAAGACTTTCGTGTACTCACAGGACGTCTATTAGTTTCCAGTTTACTTTTCAATGATCTCACAGAAAATAGTTTAAGGGAGTTAAATCTGATGATATTGCTGGTCCTTCAATAGTTCCAGCCTGGCATCAGACCCATTAACTGGATGAACATAATGTGGAGGCTCATCTTTTCACTGGAACAAAATTTTGAGATCGGGTGCATTAGGATTATGCAGTGGAATATCCTAATTTGGTTAACGAAATGCGCGTAGAGAAATAGTCTTTTTTATGGTGTGTAGGCTCTCAACACCGGTGCAAACATAAGTTTGCTCATTGCAGCAAGGTAGATAACTTGGGCCGTAATCGCAACGCCTTTTGTAATGTCTGTCGCATCACCTGGCAAACAACGCATGTATCATTCAATATTTGTTAACTGGTTACTATTCATGTTATTTTCTCATCTTTTTCACTCTTCTCATTTCAACACTCAGATAGTCATCAACATGAAAAAAATATTCGTGAATTTCAGTATAATATACATCTAGTGAATGAATAATAAAATACAAATATCTCGTGAATAAATGCTCATAAAGACTGGGAAAAGTGCCTTTTGACCTTGTAATTCTCTATTTTAAAAAAATTTGGGAAATTTCAGAAGAAATCACATAATTTCAAAATAAATTCCTACACCAAAGAAGTTCTGTCGAACCTAGCACTTTTATATAACATCGAGTTATATTAAAATCACTGTTTCCTATCCAGTTTGTACGCTAAACATTCGTTATGGAATTAAAACCGATATCATTCATAAAAACGCTGTGCAATATAACAATATGAAGTTTTCCACATTTTTTGTATAGAAATAGAGAAATAGAAAGCTAAAAAGTTTGTTTTTCTGCTGAAAACTCTCCCCCTTTCAATTTACACATGAAGACTCCTAATAATCATAACAAAAAACGTAGCTTGACAGCTGTCACAATCGAAGCTTTCTTTTTGAGAAGGTGCTAATGTGGAGCTCTAGTGTTGCTGAAATCTGATAAATGTTATTTTCCAACTAATGATTAAGATAGAACTAGATGTTTCGGTAAAGCATACTCACTTTTACTGATGGAATACTCATGATGATGAAAAATATATCACTTTCTATGTAGCTGTTTGAGGAATCTTTCCTATCATTGACAATAATTCATTCATTGAAGTTGAAAACTTCAAATATTACCTTTCCAGAATATGAAGATTGGGTAGACCCACGATATTCAATCCATGGATTGTTGTTTCTTTACAAAATTGTTGAATATATGGCCACATTTTACTGCAAAAATTTTTATTGCTTGGAATTTTCATAACAGTATTTCGAACAAAATATTCCCGTTTGTCTATAATCACCATTGAAATGATATCTAGTCTGTGTGTTACTTAATGAAAAGACACAAAATGTATGTTATATGGACATATATTACAAGATTGCTTTTAAGATATGTACAGTAGATTAGAGGATAATAGAATAGTACTAATGCGCTGCGGGGTTATGTAACAGAATGATTTTCGATATAGATTGGTGATTTTCCAATAGTATGGTCAAATTAATTAGAGCGAAGAAAACTGTTGAAGAGGTAATATTTTCAGAATAGTTTTTCAAGACATCTATGACCTCTTCAGAAATTGCCATGACATGCTTATGATATATTATAATCAGATTAGGTTGGATCTAAGAAAGACAATTGTCTCTACTTGTTCCACGGCTTCAGATCTTTTTGGCTGATGGCTTAACATAAGCAAATAATTATTATCAACAATTGCGATAGAAAAAGCAAATTTACTTGATGAAACACTCAGAGTTCATTCTCAGAAAAAAATATCATTCTACGATGTCACTTACTTATTTAGATGAAGTTCTGTGACGAGCAATTTTTGAACAAGAAGATTATATAGAAAAGGAAACCTAATATGAGACCAAGATTTTTGGAATGAGTGTGATGAAAACATCGGAGTAAAAATGCAATAAGCTTGAAAGTTGAGAGTTTTCCGAAGACTTGAAAAAAATATATAAATCAGAAGCAGTGATGTCTGTAATAACATCACTGTTATTCATTGTAAAAATCCGAGTTTGTAGTATATATAAGTATTACTAAATGAGTATTTTTTAGGGAGGGCGATTGCTGGAATGGGAGCCGGAAAAAACTGATGAAAAAACATGATAAACTATGAGAGACCAGGTTTTCCAGAGGCTTGGAAGAAATGGACGAATCATGAGGTTCAGTAAAAAAAATATCGAAACTAAATAATGCAGTTCATACTAAGATTTTCTATAAAATATTCTCAAAACCGCAAATGTTTTTTGGCTATACAATAGGTTTCTCGAAGAGAAATGATAAATTACAACCATTTTATACTCTAACAATATTAGTTTCTGTCTACAATGTAATTAGATAATTGATTCTAGTCTAGATTGACACACCTGGAAAACTTGCAACGGCTGAATTTTCAACAGTTCAACCTGCAAAAATAACAAAAATGCACGGCGCGCAGTCGAAAGTAGGTTCGGTTTGAAATATATGGAAAAAATGACATAATAAACAAAACAAAAAAAATGCTTAGAGCGCTTCAGTTTATTTTTGCAGATTCAAACTGAGAAACCTCCAGTTCTTTTGGATTCCGTCCTGTACTGCAAATAACTTGGACATATAATTATGCTTTTTATTGTAAAGAATATGGTAATCAGTCGGGAGAGAGATAGCAAGCTACACCTTGAACCACTTATTTATTAAAAAAATAACTTTTGGATAACAACGAAAAAAAGGTAAATTAGCATTATTGATAAGTACACTGATATTCTTTCGAATTTGAATTTTTAAATGAATAAAAAAAATGAATGTTGAATAGTCAAAAGTTACTAAATCATTATTATTAATGGTAACGAGTAAATATTGATTTCAGCAGTCCATCATATTCTAATTTACTTCTGAATTCACCACGAATAAAATTTCTATCAATCAAAATCAAGGTAATAATGTAGACATTGTGTGCACGAGAAGCTTACACTTTGAAGCTAATTCGTGATGAGTAGTAAGATTTCAAATAATTAAATATGGAAATTTATATAATAGATAACTGTATTGAAAGAAAGTATCACAGATATATGCTTTCTGGACAGTGACACACAGATATTATTATGTATATTATTTGGAAAACTATTGAGAATTTAGGTTCAGATATAGTTTGACAGTCGGTGAGTGAACTGCAATACTGTACTCTCTATTTCAATTGCAAAAGGAAAATCCTTGAGGCGCTTTAAGAGCGATTCCAGTGCGGAAGTAGCGATTCACATTGGATTTGAATCGCTGGAGATTAAATCCATTTGGAAAAACGTTCTCAGAAAGTTTATTCCACACAAACGCAGTTCTCCAAATGAAATAGTACTTGAACAGTGAAATTCCTGGAGTACTGAGTTGATTCTCAAAACGATGAGTAACCACAGTCCGTCGCGTATTTCTGATATGTACCGCTTTTGGTAGAATCAAATGTGCCAAGTCACTTGAACACTTCCCGTGAAAGTATCTATAGAAGAGAGAAACCTCTCCAACCTTTCTTCGATGTTCCAGACTATCAACGTTGCAAGTGACATTCGCGTCGCCAATCAGTCGGATTGCTCTTTTCTGAATGGAATCAAGCAGCTTCGGTGTATGCTTACAGGCGGAACTCCATACATGAGAACAATACTCCAAAGAATATTTGATCTGAGCTTTATAAAGTATCGAAAGTTGCTGAGGTGTGTACAGTTTTCTGTTTTGGATAAGTGTTCCAAGCTTTTGAGAATCAGCCTTTGCAATTCCAGCGACATAATTGTGCCAAGACATATTGGTGTCCATTTCATCCTCCAACAAACTTATCGAAGCAGAATGCAGAATTGTCTGTCCTGACATTATTATATTCGGTTCGGAGACATTCATCTTTTTGGATGAAACCGATGCCTGGGTTTTTGTGGCATTGAATTTAACCTGGTTATTTTTACCCTAATTTGAAATCACTTCTAGATCTTCATTAGGATATGCAACTTCCTGCTGCCGGTGAAGATGTGCATCCGCAATCGATGTCCTGGTATCCAAATGGAATGACGAGACTAGTGTGCTACCGTCAGAAAAGCAATATATTGCATTCTTGGCTTTTTCCAATAAGTCATTGATATACAATAAAAAGAGGGTTGGAGACAATATGGATCTCTGGGAAACATCAGCGTTGATGGTGGAAGCATTCGAGAGATATCCATCGACGGTCACTTGCAGGGAACGTTTTTTCAGAAAATGATTTGCCAAGCCATAGCATCGAATTTTGGCCAGCAAACCCTCATGCTAGACACGGTCAAATGCCTTAAAAATATCAAGCGTAACATCTCTTGATTCTCCATATTCGTCGACTGCTTCATTCCAAATATAGGTGATATACGATAGAAGGTCGCCTGTTGATCTTTGTTTCCGAAAGCCATATTGATGATCGCTCAAGATGTTAAAGCCTTCCAAATATTTATGGATATTATTTACGGCTTTTTCCATGATTTTTGATATCATTGGTAGCAAATCGACTGATCTATAGTTACTTGGAAGATTTTTCTTGTCCTTTTTGGGAATAAGCGGAACGCGAGCACCCTTTCTTGTAAGACAGGTTGAAAAAGGTTGTTGATATTGAGCTGTTTAAAAATTCGCCAGACTAGACGTTGTCGAAAAGTAATTTCTGGCATTGTGGATTCTAGTTTGGGAGTAGTGGGTGGTGCCTTTCTCAGAACATTGACTGTGCAGTGGGACGCAAATTGTTCAGCTGCTAGATTTGCTTTTTCTCTGCCTGTTGTTGCAATTGAACCATACGCTTGTGTTAGTAGTGTTGTAAAGTTTTGATTAACAGCTTTAGCTATCGACCAGAAAGATCTAGACCCATTGGGATTGGCAAGAGTTCATCTCCAATTCTTTGATTGTTCTTTGCTTTAATTTTTTCAAAGTTTGCAACTGTTGCGAGTACTAACAATTTTAGTTCTGTTTTCGGCACTGGGATTTTCGCGACACTGCCGGTAGGCGAGATTGTCGGAGACGACAGCTTGCTCGTGATTTTTGTTGAACCAAGGTTTCCTGTTCGATTTATTGAAAAAAATGTATGTATGTTCCCACACTTCCGGTTATACCGGAAGTTAATACCAACTTTCTTGATTCAAATGAAAAACCCTGTACCAAAAATGAACTATTCTCGAAATATTTATTTGTTTCCTCGTGCTTTTAAAAATAATACTTTGATGAGGATATTTTATGAATACGTGAAAGTTAACGGAGATGTCTTCGAACATTTTTTGTCCAAGACTCAATCCACGTTTCTGCCTGGTCCGGATTGGTGACGGTTCTACCGGTGAGAAAGTTATCGAGGTACTTGAAAAGATGATAGTCGATTGGCGAGAGGTATGGGGAGTATAGTGGGTGAGTCAGAACTTAGGCGCTCAATTCGTTTGATTTTTGGGCGGTGATTTGTGAAACGTACGGGCGGGCGCTGTCGGACCTGTTCTGTTGAGCAGAATCGGCTACTGCTAACGCAATTTTTAGGTACATTTCGTCGATTTTCGTCTAGGACTCTGCTGTGATGATTTGGCCCGGTTGCAGATAGTTATAGTGAAACAACCTTATACTTCTTTTCATGATCGATACATTTTTGTAAAGAATTCATGGAGATGGAGAAGTAGAAAGCAAAAAAAATAATCTCTCCTGAAAATACACCCCTTTCAATTTCTGGATATGTCTATGACATTCTTGTTTGTTTTACAGGCCACGTTCATTGTGGGGATGAAAAAATGATTGAGTCAGTATAATAGATTCAAGCTATAAAGAAAATTTACTCAATTCCAAGGGACAAGGATAGAAGTTACAGAAATTGTTTGACCAGTCTGGTACAAACATTTCTGAATTTTTAAAATATCAAAGTATTAACACGGCTTACAGAAACAATAACAACTCATGCAAGCATTTTAATGTAGAACTGGAACCTGTGGCTTAAAATAAATTCAAAATAAGCACACGAGGATGAAGAAGTCAAATTGACATCTTCATCTCCTGAAAATGTCTACTTGATCGGTGAATCGCACGTCGGAAAGAATATTGCAGTTCTAGTGTTTACGAACAGTGCTCGTTTTAGATACCAGCAAGATGAAAAACAAAGACAAAAGTTCAGTGTCATATAGACCAGGAGTTTATGAATTGCTGGCTGGATTATGGTTTGAAACTAATTAGAAGTATGTAAGATAATACATTCCGTTCTTTCAATAATTACTATGTAATTACTATGAAAGGACCTGTTTTCTCAACAACCCAAGGAACTTTAACGTTTACATTTGGTCTTTCCAGGTAATTCAATCTAGCTTTAAATTGCTCCCCAGGTAGTAACTAATATAGATACAGTATAAAATTGTTGTGATTCATCATTCCTTCCAGGAATCTATTGAATAGCGATATACTTGTCATAAACTGTATTAGTAAGTATAAATATGGCTTCATTATCAGCCAGTTCCATTTAAAGAAATCTTAGTTCCTATGATTTCTATTGTAATAACACAACCAGGTGTCTGAAGGTTCAATCTTACGGTTTCAATGATTTGAAATCAATAATCAACATTAATTGTTTTTTCCAGCTCGTATAAAAAATATCAACACCTATTAACTTAGAAGTGTCATGACGTAACTAGGACTTGTGATCTTTTTACGCCACTCTGTGAAATTTCTGCTCAATATTAGATTCAATATAGTCTTATTTACTTATCTTCAACTGCTCAAATCAATTTTTTATCTGTGATTGTGGTCCGTTAGTCGAACGAAACTATAAAAGATCGGCTGCCCGAGGTGAAGTTTAACCTTGGGTTTATTGTGGGTTACGCGTGCTGCTGGTACTACTATTTGTTGATTCTTTTCGCACTCGCCTACTAATTCAGAACGTACGAAACTATCGAAGTGTTAACATAATGTGGCGGTTTGTACTTGCATTCTCGGTATTGTGTGTTTCCCAGAATTATGTGAGTAGTTTTGAAATGTCGACCTTATTAAGAATAATAGCTATTTCGTGACTATTTTCTTCAAAACTTAGTTTGTATGCACCTTGTTATCTCAGGTTATCCCGATTCCTCTCAATAACCGGAACGGTAATCAACTTTCACCAAATTAATATTTTGATAAGCTGGTTTACTAGGAGCATTTTGAAAATATTGTATATTAATATAGCATTTACGAGTATTTTGTTTCGCCCAGTTAGAAAATGAGGTTTATTTACTTATCTCAAATTCAATAATATTTTTTCCTGGTTAACGTTTATAATGCTTTTATAAGGAACTATGAACTCAAACTATAAATAATATTCATTAGGAATTTTTTATTTGTCATAGGCAGTTTTTTAGTAATAAATTCCACGTACCGTATATCCTGAAGAACCCAAAATACTCTGATTATGTAACGGGTATAGGATTACAGCAAACTGGTTCAAATATTCATCACGTTTTATGAAGATGACTGATTGATGACATGAAAAAACTCTGAAATATATAACTGTCATTACAGAATCCGAATGAAATCTTCGAAATAACGTTTGATGAAGTTAATTCACTGTCATCAATATGAAAGCGTATCTTTCAAATTCAATTGTATCCCAAGTTCTGAAGAAATTTGAAATAATAATTTCATTCCGAAGACAATCAGGCAAGAAGTATGTAGTGAACTATATAAATACTCGTGTAGAAGTTTTTGAAAGATGGCATAAACAAAACTTTATTTTTGCCCATCGATGAAGAAGATAAATGCTTCAACATGACAGTATTGATGACTGAAGATGATGACAGTGGAGAACTATGCAACCATTATGCCGGGTGATTCTCTAAGGTGGCTCACCCCTATAACTTTTTATTATTGAAGATAGAAGAACGAAATTTGGGGGTTGTGTATTATTTTTTGACATAATAACTTGCTTTGCCGTACTTCCAGTTTGACCGAAAAAGACCTACATTTCGATTTTTAAATGGGATATCTTATATATTTTTACTTATTTCGGCCAAGAGTGACATTTTAAATCCAACAATACTTCACTTGACAATATTTGACGAACAAAATCATTTTTATACCAATTTTAATTTTTTTATCTAGAATGCCATGTATCGTGTAAATCGCTTAATTATTGATAAAGTAACATGAGAAAACTACGACTGTGAGGCTTGTGACTTCACAGTCGTTTGAAGAATTATTTCACAGTCGTAAATATGAATTTTTCCAGTTAACTTGATTTTTTCACATGGAAAAGAGGTGGTTCGTCAGCTTTTTGTGAAAGATCATTTTCGTATGAATAATTTGATGCCACACACTTTCACTATATTTTTTCTATTTTTCTGAAATTAGTCCATTAAGTTTATACATTTTCAAAGTGGCCTCCTCCTTGATCACGCCAAAATGCAACTTTTTCAATTGTTGCGCTCATCACATTGATTAGCTATTCCTCAGTGATGTTCTGGAATGCCACCCTTATTTTATGCTCTAGTTCTTCACGAGTAGCTGATGTATTGTAAACCTGATTTTCAATTGTTTTCCAGAGATAAAATCTAGTGGTGTAGGATCTGGTGATCTAGAATATGAAAAAGAAATAATACATTCATGTAAAATAATGAGAATGTACCTCGCAGGCCACGGAATAGGTCCATAAGTGCCAATCCACTTTTCTGGGAAGATGTCATTCAGATGTTCTCTTACGACTTGAGAATTGTGAGGTGGCGCTTCATCATGTTGAAAATAGATATCAACTTGGTTAGCGAGTGGCAAATCTTCAATGAAATCATCGATTTGATTTCTAAGGAACTGTAGATATCTTTCCGCCGTCAGTTGTCCGTCGAAAATTATTGACCCCAAAAGTTTTCCTCCCATAATACCCATCCAGCAATTGAAACCAAATCGCTCTTGAAAATTTCCTTCTTGCATCAGATGTAAATTTGTTCGAGAATAATACTTTACAAATGGAAAACGTACATCTTCTCTGTATTTACTCCAAAACCAGTTGCAATAAGTCAATCTTTGTTTGTGATAGTTATCGTAAAAATGTTGGTCTAGTTGGTAGTACTTGAATGATTGATATTTATATTTGTGAAGAATTCTCCAAATGGACGATTAAGTAACTTATATCACACTCAGAAACAATTTGGCGAATTGACGCCACACAATTCACTTCAACATAGGCCAACATGTCTGCTTATTTTTCTTCACTGACGATAAAATTATTGGCATTTTCTTCCGGTTCATTTCGCATTTTTCTTTCCAGTTTTGGAAAAT
>WOGR01011197.1:0-10647 GCA_015342045.1 Leptinotarsa lineolata | reverse complement strand
ACGTCTTTCAGAATTTTAGTAACAATACGTGCACACATTAAATATACAGGTGTTTATAAGTTATGCTTTACATAAGAGTTAATTACCTTCCTTATTTTTTATCTTGTAAATCTTTGCGCGCCAAAATTTTTAAAATAATTTTATGTACAATACTAATAGTTTTTTTAGAGAAGCCCCGGATAAAACACACACACACACAGGCAATTATGCCTAGGTATGTTCTACTCAGAGAGCAAATCTAACCCCATTTTGTAAAAAACAAATATTGTAATATTTTTTTGTGCATGCAATACTTGAATAAACTTGAACTTGAAACTTGAATTCCAATACTCCACATACGTATGTATTATGTATAATTGCCTTGATCTGTATATTTTATACTTGCATTGTTTTGTTAGTTAAAGTATGTGTATTTGCATTTCGAGACTTCTGTGAGATTCTTTCAAATCATGACAATATCTATTGTAAAAATTCACGACAAAATAATAATTTAAATAAATAAAAAAAAGAATACATTCATTGCCTAAGTTCTCCTCTACATTTTGTTCACTACAAGTTGGATGTAGTATAGTTCGTCTTCTATTATCAAATAATCAATATTAAGTTCCATACTTTTTGATGACACTGAAGTGTGTGTTTAGTAAGTAAAATAAGTGGACCACATTCTCAGTAAAACACTAATTTGCGTAAACCGGCTAAATAATTTGTGGATAAGACACTCCCTAATTCGTTTATCCTTCACTTAGCACAGAATTGATTCTCATAAAAATTAATAAAATGAATGGTGAAATGTCAAACAATAGTGAATAAAAAAAACATGTCACATGTCATGAAAAATTTCCCCTGAATGAATTCCTTATCAACAGTAAAAAATATTCAACTCACTTTATCTTTTGGGCAGATCCCATCCTCAGTAATGGAATCTAAAATATCCATAAACTTCAGCATCAAACTATGCAGAAAAGTTCGTTCCCATGTAAGCTTTTCCATTTGTTCAGGCTTGTCTTTACGTTGGATAGCACGCCAGTATTTTCTCCATTTCGGATTCATTTTGAGTTCATATTCTCGTCTTGCCGGCTGCAAGGATATCCACATCGACAAAGAAACCAACCTTTTCACTTGATCACGACACAGAGCTTCTTCCATGCTGCTGAAACAGTGATTCAGAAACACCAAGAGAGCCGTTTTTTCCTCGATGTTTATGAGCAGATCATCTTCCAGACAGGCTCTCATCACTTGTTGGAAGAAGTCTGGAAAGTATTCATCACTTTTTCGAAAAGACTAAGAAAAAAATGTATATTAGGATGCAAGTTAACAGGGTGGCCATCATAGGATGTAGATAAGAATCAACACAGTAAAAGTTTCATTTTTGATTATTTTCTCAATAACAACATTTCTTCCATACACCAGAACTGTAACACTCTTTTCGACGTAATGTTCACTAACCAAGTTGGTGTTATAGGGTACTAATCCAAAGTGATTCTGAAATATATAACCGATTTATATCCAGCAGAGTAAACCTCCACTTCTTTTGTTCATATATCAACAATTCAAGTATGAATTTCCAGAAACTTTCCAGGAATTTTTCCGATTATTTCCTTGTTTCTATGAGATCGTAATGGATCTTTTTCGGTTTCAAGTTCAGGATTCACATGAGAAATGACATGCAAATTTTTCAAATCCAAGCTAAAAAACCTAATTTCATTGGTAATTCACTTTTTGTTCAAATCTCTATCACTTCTACTATATGTTTTTTGCAATGTAAAATTTATTTCGAAATGGTAGTTGAAAATTTCGTGAAAATAAGAAAATGCGTGATTCACATTGCAAAAGTTCTCTTCTTTACCTTCACCATCAAAGCTGGTGTTTCCAGGGATCAATATTATCTCCAATCTTTTTCTTGCTATACAACAATGATCTTTACTGACAATAGCACAGTTGCCTCTTCATATCTGAGTTGACAACAAGTTTCATATCTTAATGAAAATATGAAGAAAATTTCAGCTTGGGCGACAGTAACCAAGTAGAATTATATACTACGAAAAACCAGCCAACAGTTTTCTTTCTCATTATAATGTCAAGGCTGGTTGAATGGAAGAGAAATATCTGCCTTGATTTATCATGTGCAGATGTTGAATTCTGCCTTTGTTAGGTTAAGATAGTATCTCTTGTACTAAGTGACCTTTCAATAAAAGCATTTTTTATTAGTAATTCCACTAGATGAGTCGATTAATTTGTTGGTTGTCAAATCTGATATCGATATGTTTTGACACATACATGTTTATTTATTCATTTACGAACTTGCCATTTTACAATAAACACATAAATAGTATGAGAAAAATAAACAATTGAACAATATTATAGAATATCAAAAAATACAAAATATCAATTAATAATAACAATCAGCAGTTTCTTCATAGTAGGTCAATACCTGATTTTTGAAAAAATATAAAGATGAATCAAATAAATCAATATAAACGCTATTCTTATTTGCTAGCCTAAGCATTATAGTAATGGATTCATTTGAGCCATAGTTAGTACAATGGTAATGAACTCTTAAACAACTCTGACACTCTGGTTCTTCTTGAATTTACATCAATCATTTGTGTTACATATGGACAGTTCATATCACCATTTATAACTTTATGAAGGAGTCTTAAGAAAGCAGCTTCTCAGAAATTTGGAACACTATTTCGAACTGAAAAGTTGGTATACACCTCAATAACTTCTAATGCTTTATGCAGTTCAGATTAGAACTTTTTTGGAGTATTGCTAACAAATAAGGAGCTGCACCTCTAAGTATACCCTGAAGCTTCTAGACACTATGCAGAAAAGAGGAGACCTAAACATCAAACGTAGCCTTGATAGCCTGTAGCATCGAAGAAAGTTTGGAAGACTTGCCTCTCTTCTATAGGCACTTTCAAGCCTGCTTGATTCCATGTATGTGTCAAAAGTGCGCGGCAAACTATAGCTGCCAATCAATTCGAGGTTCAACTCAATACACATTTAGAGAACGTCTTTGTGAAATAAACTTTTATAGATCATTTTCCGAATGAATATAATCTACAGCGATATAAATCTAATATTAATTGCCACTTCAGCAGCCAACATTCTCAGAGCATTTTGTGGTTTTTCTGCAATGCTTGTGCATCTCCTCAAAAAACACAGCTTCTGGAAGCGATGGGTATCCTTTGAACATAGTCGATGGTGAATTCCAGAATTCTCAAAAAGATGAGTTAAAGTTTGTCATTCCATGTGAACCAAGATACACCAAACAGTTGAATCGAATTGGAAAAAAACTCCGCACCTTTCAAACTCACTTGCTCACTTCACCAAGTGTTAAACGATTTGACAGGCAAGATGTTAGATTCATGAAATAAATTGAAAGGACAAAAATTAAGTTGGTCAAACTGGACAAGCTAAATCAATTGTTTCAGAAAGCATGCAGTGTATATTGACAATAGAATGAAGGAACACCATTTGAAACTGTTACACTAGATGTCTGAATGTTTTGCAAGTCCTGAATTAGCAAATGCCATTTCTTTTCTAAACCACTCTCTTCAAAACAAATTACTTGGAACATTTCCAGGAAATTTTCTTACTCCTACAAATTAGGTGAGAAAACACTGGTATATGACTAGAAGTTAAAAACGGAAATAGTATAAATAGGTAAAGTTAATATTTAGGAATTAATTCATATGGCGCCAATTTGGTTGGGGAGGATTATCAAGAAGAGTGTTATAATTCTGGGGTGTTTCATTCTAGTATATTTGTTTATATTTATTTATCATTCCCAAGAAACTCTTCTATATATAGATGGATAGTACATAACTAAAAAATGTACACTCTCGAAACAAGATTATTGTGAAATTTCAAATAAATGAAAATAAATGCCCAAGTATAACAAAAAAAGCAATAGAATCCTAGACAGTAACAAAACAGATTCCAACACATGAAATTAAAATAAATGTTAGTGTTTTTAAAATTTGAATAGGTGTATTTGACAGTAAAATTTCTTCTTTTATCCTCATTTAATACACAGACTTTACTTCAAAAAATTTCAACAATCTTGTAGGATGAAATTTTAAAAATCATTTCGAAATTATTTATCATTAGTCCATACAAGCCATCAACACAATTCCTTGCTTAGGAAAAGTTTAACTTCAAATACTACTGGTTGGATTTTTTTTGTTATTGAACAATCTCGTTGTTTAGAGTCCATAGAGCTCATCAAATCATCTCCATATCTGTTGATTTTTATGGATTTCTTTAAACACAGATGAACTATCTGATTCAAAAATTAGACATACCTGCCAGACTTGCACACGTTCTCGAAATTTCTCATTGACCATTATAACAATCGACAACATATGAGCATTTGATGCTCCGGGTTTATAATTTGGCCACAGAAAATTCTCCATGTATTGACTGAATTCTAGTACCATGATTCTTCGAACTGAGAAGCTGAAAAATTGAAAAACTTAAACCTGTTTGTGTTTTTTGGCCATCGTCAGGTGGAATTTGCTGGCACGAGTAGCTGGCATCTTCAGAGGTCTATACTTTTTCCAGATTGGAGGTACCTCAAATCTTGGAAGCAATAACACGGACCATATACAGTTTTGAAAGATGGCCATGAACGCCCCAATCTCTATGTTAACAAATGTTAATGTTTTTGGTTTATTTAATGTAGAACTATTGAACATAGGCTAATAAAATTGCAGCCGGCTGAATTTTTCACTAGACCTTTAATTAATCCAGAGTACAACTCGAGCAGAATGCTTAAAAGTGCTAGCAAGTCTAAGCGAATTTGTTTTCATTTGTTTGAAAGTGACTGACAATGTTTCATGGTGAATTTCATCAGTTCAGACTGCCATTGTCTAATATTGTATAAGATAAAACCCTGAAATATCCAATACAATTAAAAATTAAAAGAATAGCTGAAAATACAAAAATTGAATAATCAAAACAAAAAAGAAATAAATGAAATTGAAAAATTAGCGATTTCATGCCACGTTACTTCACGACGTTTCGATTGTTAGTATCCACAATCGTTTTTACTTTTTTTTATTTTACTGTAAAATCATTTCAGGTTTTTTTTTGCTTAATATATTCGTTATTTTGAGCTATTCTTTCAATTTTTAATTGTATTGGAATTTGTTTTCAATTGAAAACCAGAGGTGCAAAAAATATTTTCTCAATCTCTCCTTTTTCATAGAAGTAGCTGTTCCTCAAAAACTCATCTTTCAATTCAAATTATAATATTTATAAGTTATGAAATGTTTAATTATTGTCCATCATGAATTTACTATTCCTGAATCAATAATGTATAACAATAAATTATTCACATATGTAATCACAATAAATCAATTTGCTAATTCTCGACGTTGTAGAACCAAATGCAGTCTTGCAACAATAATTTTCAAAATGACGATATCAATTTTTCCACATGTGAATGTGAAATGTCAAATATTTTTGAAGCTATCTGTGAACAGAAATCTAAGTTTTCTGGCGGTTCTATTTTAATTATTTACTAGTTTTTAAAACAATGTTTATACACACCATAATGTCCTGCTTTTCTTATATTCTGCAAGGCATCAACTTGCAGTAATTTCCGGATCAATTGAAATAGAGCTTTACATATTCAATTTGCATAAGTAGTTCCTATGAAAGAATCAATAAATATTAACAAATATGCATTCAATCAGGTCTATCAAAGTTGTTTGATGCTCTAATCACTGGAAACTCAATTAACATTTGTAAACTGTTGATTATCCGATAATTGGCGCGGTGGTAGTACCCCCGACTCACGATCGGAAGGTCATAGGTTCAATTCCGGTTCGACCAGATATTTTTCTCGAGAGAATTTATCTGGTTGAAGCTGGGGTGATTCTGCAACAGTATTAGGAATCACACGTTAAAAGGTAAGACCTCGGTAGTCCTTAGCTCGCACAAGTTTCTCAACTTTCGAGAGTTGTCGTTCGTATGGGGGCGACAGCTGATTAATGGAAATACAGATTTGATTCTTTTTTTAAGCAAGGATTGATTTCTGACTGACTAATCTAAACTTTTTCAAAAACCAAAACGTTAGTCATTTCACTATTGAGTAAATGACTGTTAAATTGTTTCTCTTTTGGTGGTCTTAAGCTGGTTGTACTTTTGTAATATGAAATGTTTTTTTTTTTATAAATAACTAAATATGTTCTTGAAAAAACTCCAATGCTTCCCAAGCATCATTTTCAAAATAATATTATTTTAATTCTAATATTGATATATAATATTCAAAGAAATTTTGGAGGCTGTAGAAGTTATGATAAAATGATATTATGGAATTCTCTACAAAAATGGTATCTGTTTTTGCACAAAGGTAATATTTTTTCACCTGATTTATCTATAAAAATACGCTTGACAAAAGATGTTATTGAGTTGGCTTTCATTTATTTTTCTGGATAACATGGAGGCTTTCATCCATATGACCTGTTTCACAATATAGGGCCATTGTATTGGTCAAGATCTGTCCTAATTTTGTTTTGACAATGAAGAATTTTCAGAATTTTCTCGTGTTCAATTGTATGAAAGAACAATTACAATGGGCTGCCCCGTTATTTAGATGTAGAGATGAAAATAGTTATTTTACAGCTTAATATTATGGATTAGGCTCATTAGAGAGGCCCCTATATTTGAGAAAAGGTGACTTCTGTGAAAAAACACATCAGAACTTTTTTGTAGACAACTTGATAATAAACAAATTATTTTAATATAAAGATAATTTCCGAGATATTGAAAAAAATTTTTTGCATCTTTGCCTGCATTTTTTTCAGGGGTTTACTCTCCATAAAGATGCATAGAAACCCTGGTGTTTAAACTGATTCATTTTTGTTTTGTCAAAATCTTCCGACACGAGAATTGAGATTGACTCAACTTTGTACACATTTCGATAGCTGGAACAAGAATCGTTTTCAAATGTAAACATTGATGTGTGCTTAGCACCTCTGTGAATGGAATGCCAAAGTACTTAGGGTGTTTTCGTCAAAAGATTTTATATAGGGAGGGATACAAGTGATTACACCATATTTCTATCCATCTTGCTCTTTATAATACAAAAGTTTCAGAAAAAAAATATCCTGCTTCAATTCTAACAGTAGATGGGCCTTCATTAGGTTCAACAGTATAATGATAATTTATTCATTAATCCGAAGAAATATTAGACACAATTTACTAGCTTACTTGCTTCCTCGAATGTCTTGCATGTAAATATCTTCTATAACGTTAGGATCAAAGGGTAAATGTTTCTCTTTCGAATGAGGAGCCCAGTATTTCTCTGCAAGCTACAAGAAATATAAATGAATTTATCGATATGTGGATATATTTGTTAAAAAAATTTACCTCTGTTATTCGGTCCCCAATTATCTGTTGGACCGTTGGGGCAATAGCAGAACCAGTCTCAGTATTCTTAGTCATCTTGAGGTAACAGTAAGTAAATATTTATTTTAATACTTTGTTAATTCAGACACAATAAACTTAGTTCACAATTACATTCTTCTTAAGACAGGAACAGGGCAAAATGGGGTGAATATTTTTTCCAGAAATAGTGTATTGGGAAAAATAAAGATCTGCAAAAAAATTCAGTGTCAAATTTGTTACGTTTTACATATGTTTTGAGAAGGTGAATAATTTAGAATTGCTTCAGTATGTGAAGATAAAATGACGAAACATAAATGCTCCTTTCAAATGATGGAAAATTCAAAGCATGTTTTGAAAATGATGTGAGGGTCTGACAATACATAATTAACACTTCAGTGTGAAATTTTCCCTGAACGGTTCACAAAACAGCAACACTTGGTTCACTTTACAATAGCGGTGGAGAATATAATGAAAACATCTGGCTATTATACAGGAAAACAAATAGCGGTGAATTATACAATGAGAAATCGCCTTGCTATGGTAGAGTGAAACAAATGTTGCAGTTTTTGAATTGTATACTGAAAGAAATGTTGCAGTTTTGTAAATTGCTTAGTGAAAACCTTACAATGAAGGGTTAGTTAAATGACCAATTCCATCACACAACAAGAACTGGCCTTCAGCAATAAGAAACGAATGAAGAGATGCAATGTCATGTTGAAATAGAAACGAAGTGTCTACTCAATTTTCTCTATTATATACTTTATCACTCCTTCCATCTGAAGAAATAGGGATGAATTCATCACCATAGGTTTTAACCAATTGCATTATTTGATACATTCAATGCAAAGATACATGATAATGATCGCCACTTCATACAAAGATACTTACTAATATAACTGGGGGAAAGGTAACTACAGAAAGTAATAATTATGTTACAGTAAACACACTTTTGTTTATTTACGGCCGGTCGCAGTTTGACGTTTGACGCATAGAAAAAGCGTGTATAGAATGGAATCTGTAATGGTAGATGACAGCAGTGTTGCCAATCCTAGTAAAGAGCAATACTATAGATATGTTTGAAAAAAACTAGAAAAATAAAAATATCGAATTGAAAAACAGTGAATCTACATCTTCTTTTTATAATATCGAATCATTTAATGATAGTTATAAATAGGATACATTATAGGGAAGGAAACAAAAACAACAAAAAACGTGTAATTATCAAACTTTTAATCAAATTAAATGTCAAGTCTCTAAATGCTATTCAAGAAACTATAGCTATCAGTATTAGTTGTATCACCAGATACTATCTCATTGTCAATTTGTTGATCTTCTTGATTTATCGTTTCATCTTTATTTTTGTTAAAACTGTACATATCTTTATTGAATTTTTTAAATGGTCATTTGTCACACTGAACTCGAAACAATTTTTGATTTCTGAATTTGTGTGCAAGGTACCTTTTATTGTGATCGTAGAAAGTTTATTTCTTAGTTTCGTTTTCATAACGTTAATGCTCGAAAACAAGCGTTCTACCGTAACAGTACTGTGCGGAAAACATATAAGCTTTCTGGTTAAAGTGGACAATAGTGGAAACATTGCAGAGCCGTCATATTTTTTAATTTGGAAACATACCACCAAAATTTTTCTACATTGGGCGTCTCAGATTCGTCGAAATTATTTTTTTTTTCGAAGAGGTCTCCATTCTCTATCTAATTCTGTTATATTTTCTGAACAAGTACTTACTTGGAAAATGATAAAATAGTTCAAAAATTGAAGATTGAAGTTAAATGTTTTTTGGTCGAATCATGACCCAAAATCGCTTGTGGGTTCAACATCTGTAAACGTTTTAGTGCCTTACGTCCTTTATCAGCAAAAGGAAACCTTTGTGTTATTTGGGCTACTGCTTCACTGTAAAACTCTTTACATTTCCTGTAAAACGAAATGAATTGCGTACCATTCCTCCAACAAATGTTTCCAATAACGGCAGATGGATCCGCACATCATTTACATCAACACTTGATATTTTTCTTCTTTGGCATTTGAGATATCTTTGGCTTCAGTTATTTCTTCTGCTGTTAGTTCCAAATTAATCGATTGTATAAAGAATTCCAAAATTTTCACATTATGCTGTTTAAATCTGTTCATATCATAAGTACAACTTTGGTTTTTCTGCCTGTATGTCTTTATTCAAATCTGTACATATTGGTGAAGCAAATCGTATTAGGAATTCCAAGTATAATTCGGTTGTCGGTTCCATGGCTTTCATTTAAATACTTTGAATATTACCTTTTTTCATCCTTGTGCCAAGAGTCAATGAAATTTTGCTAGTATCTCACTACTTTCTTCTTTTTTTGGTGAAGATTTATCAACATCCGACTCCCAATCACTACTGGAATTATGCATATTCGTAACTTTTTACCCAACTCACGTCAATCGAATAAAGAAGAATCTAATCAGACAGTATTCAAGTAATAATATTTTGATGTTCAAAGCATTCACGGCGATTCCCGAGTAAGTAGAAAAGCAAACAACAGAATGTCGATAAAAAATTTTGTGTTTTACTGAGTGTACGGACTTAATAAAATAGATGCTAGCGTTGAATAAAAAACTGTAGATTTCTAGGCCTAAACTAAAAACTGAAAACATTTCCAAAAAACTGTAGATCTACAGTTAAAACTGTAGGGTTGGCTACACTGGATGGCAGAACCATTGTCTAAACTCTAAAACGCCGATTTAGTTTTGTGAACGCCCACAACGGCGTTGAGGTGGCATTGAAAAAGGCAGGAATATTTGAAATATGCAATTTCAAATTTTCAACTTGGAGACCAAGAATTTCTGCAGAAGTGCAGAAACAAATAATTCGCCTCTTAGCACCCTTCACAGATAATTCTGCTCTTCGAGTATTATACTATGCTATGAAGGATATTAAAGAACTAGGTATATAAAAATGTACTAAAAATCTTACAAATATATATAAGTGAGTAATGCAATTTGGAAAAAAGTGGATACTGGATTAAAAATTTAAAACTATGAATTGAATGAAAGAAAAAGCTGCAATTGAAAAAATATTTTTTGAATTATTCTAATGTGAGATTTGAACAGCAGCATATTCTAATCATAAAAGGTATATCAATGAAACGGAGAGGAATTTTGTATGTAAAGTGTATAATATAATAATTTTTATTGCATAGCGCTTTCGACTTGCGTCATCTTCAGTGCTCACCTGGAAGCAAGTAATCTTATTG
>WOGR01011196.1:0-10648 GCA_015342045.1 Leptinotarsa lineolata | reverse complement strand
ACTTGATTTTCTGTAAGGAAAGTGTGCTTCTAAAAATTGTTGTTGTTGTTCGTTCCGTTAACCAGCTGACGAACGTCAACCCTCAGAAGTCGAAACTTGTGCTAGCAATGGATTAACGAGGCCTTACCTTTTACCGTGCGATTACCCAGCACGGTGACCCCGGCGGGGAATCGAACCCCGCCGGGGCCACCGTCGTCCGCTTGAAAGGCGAATGTGCTAACCTCTACACTACCGTGACCACCGTGACTATATATGTACAGGGTGATCTAACTGTGATCCATTTTAGGAATTTTCTTGAGATGTTGCAAATATTTCCTGTTTTTGTTCTTACTGAGTCAGTAAGCTCTTATGGCTTAGGGAGAAAGTGTTGGAATGATTTACACAACAGGAAGTAAAAAAAAAGTTGTGGTCTTGACCACATGTCACAACAAGCACCAAGTGATAATTCTTCAAAATTAAAACCATATTATTTCAAAAATGATAAATAACAGAATTATTTTTGAAAATTTTTTTTGAATATAGTCATTACAAAAGGCATACGCGATAATGAGGTTACTGTATCCAGGGAGAAACCGGATTCTCAGTCAAATGAGCTTTCAAAAAACAAACCAACTCTTCAGGACTCTAAAATTAAAATACAATAAAAAAAAGGAACAATAGTTACAAGTGAATTGAGGATACTGATAAACTTTCGAAATATCTGACATTGGCAATGTTATGCCACAGCTAATTGTAATGATAAGAGTACCTACTATTGAAAGTAAAAAAGATTTCTCATGAATCATTTATTGAATTATTCATACAGCGTGTAACTTTCTTACAATAAGATAACAGATTACAGATTTTTATTTTCTTGTTCATACTTTAAGGGTTTTTGTTGATTTGGATCATATTTCAATAGAATGTTTTTTGGGCATGTTTTTTTTTGTATTCAAAACTTTTCTTGTGTCCTGTTTCCAATGTTGTTAGTTCACAAGAATTTTTGTTCAATCTTATATCACTTTTATGTGAAGTACTCGATAATGTTCGAGAATGTTGAAACCCAATTTTTCACTTTTTTATATGTATTTTAATTAACTGCCCTATCTTAATTAAAACCTTCTCGAAGAAAACGCATCTTCACTATTTTATACTGAATGTTCTTGTATAATGGGTAGATTTGAAATGGGAGTAAAAATGGCTCTATTCATTATGAAAATTGCACAGTAACTCATCTAATATTTAAAAATTACAGTAGTTGAAAATGAAACATGCACAACTCTGTAATAAAACGAATAAAATATGTTATACAAATTTAATTAATTTCATTTCGTAGTGCAATGCGGTAAAACTTCATAGTAGGAGGCTATGTAGTAGATAGAACTTACGTTAGGTATCTATATTTCAAGTATCAATTTCAAACCTTCTTCATTAGATGATTCAAAATTTGTTATTTGTAAAAATATAATTGAGTAGATCTGAGAATATCTCCACATTTCTTTGTTGAAAGAGACCGAAGTTTGATACATTCAAGATTATGGAAGTATGACTTAAAAAATTGATTCAATTGAAAAATTTACTCTTCGAATGTGGTTCAAATGAGCAATTGATGGTGTAAAGACACACTAAATGAATCCATATATTTGTTCATTAATCAATGCATGGATACATTTAAAAATTTTCAGTATCATACATTTAATATATTTTTTAACGCTTGATGAAGCTAATGTATAGCGAAACACGTGTCGCGGTTTTTGTAAAACCCTTTATAGTGAAAATCATACAATAAACTGTATTATTGTAATAATGAGTTTATTATTTTTTGGTCCCTATACAAGATGTTCTGCGAAGAAGTGTAAATTTTTGGCTGAAATTGCAAAAAATATAAAAGGTAAGTGAGGTAAATACATTGTTTTTTCAACTACTCAATTATATTTTTAATTCCACATCCTGCAAACATTTCACAGAAAAAAAAATGGAACTTCAAAAATTTTATTATCTAAATTGAAATAATCCGGAGGAACGAAACTAAAATTCGTAATGAACAAAAAAGTCATTTTTTGTCTCGAAATTCTTTAAGGTATTTTCATGTTCCACAAAAAGGAAAATTCATTAAAGATGTTCAGAAAGGAAATTTTTAAACTAAACAATCATTCAACATACTCTTAGAATACCAAATATGGAGGCATTGGCTTTGAATTCAGTTGAGGATGTTTTCGAATTAACCTTTAACCATTCTTTATAAAATGACTTCCAGCAATGCAAATCCCCCATGGAAGGCTCTGGTGATCATGAAAAATTATGCTGCTGAGCAGAAACTGTGGTTGGAAATAGAGAAAATATGCACTACGTTAGAATGAAATATAGGTTCTTTTAAAACTTTAGCACCATGTAGTTCAAAACTTAATACATAAGGAACACCTTGTAAAAAGCTGACAGTTATGAATGGAAAAAAGTAATGAAGAATGAGAAATAAAACTTTCTGTTTTTTACCACTTGTATTAGTAACTAACGTTAATGCAGTTTCGTCATATAAGGACATTTTCAAACTAATACAATAAACTGAAAATAAATAATTGAGGAAGTTAGCTCTTATATATCTAAACACCACTGTAGGTTTTAAATTGAGTACCTGACTTTTGAAAACCAGTGGTTAAACTAGATCGATTTCATCATTTAGCAGGTTACATATAATGCTCATGCTTACAAATTTCCAAGGATTCCAAATAATTGAGTTTCCCAACCCTTGCTTGCATAGTGCAAAATTTCTATATCGTTTAGGTTCGAGAACTTATGGTTCCATTCCAAGGAATAGTTCGAAACGTCGAATCATTTCTATCTAGTCTGAAGGACCTTTCATGTTCAGCATACCGTTTTGAGAAATTTCGGCCACATTGTCCCACATAAACACTATTACACTCCGGACACTTAAGCTTATAAACTCCAGATTTCTCCATCTTGTCCACTTTATCTTCGATATTAAAAAGGAAATTAGATAACCTGGCATGCCGTCTGAATGCCACTTCCACTCTGTTTTTCACAATTACTTTTCCACATTGATACATATGCTTTTGGATTGAGTGACGATCTGAATAATCATCGAATGTTTCACGACATTTTCCTTCCTCGCTATGGTGTTTACCGTGAAAATTTGTAGGTGTATCTTCCTCATTCGACTTTTGTTTGAGTTGCGGACTTGAATATTTGCCGAGATTATGTCGAGTCTGTCGCCCTTTGATAGAAACCTGCTTCGGGCGACACAATTTCTGACGATTTTCCCGATTGGTGTTGACTTTGCAACGATAGAGTATTGACGGCTTGTATGATGAGTTACGTATACGGATAATATATATCGGGGAAATATATATATATATATAGTGGGATAATGATTGGCTGTCAGTAATAATTATGGTTTGGTTATGAAACTGTCATGTACATTCATGTGGGAATAATTGAGTACAAATTATTGGTGATAAGTAGGTAAATCTCGCAGAGAACATACTAACTAACCAGTACGCGATACTCTTCCTATTTAACAAGTATTACGGTATTAACACCAACCGATACAAAAATACTGAGGATGAAATAATCATTGAACTATTTTTCTCATTATACACCATTCAAAAATAGTCTAAAACTTCTTTCCGTGACTTTATTTCAGCTAGACAATATAAGAATGAATGAAACTAATACCTAAGCAAATTTCTAGAGAAAGAAACTCCAACTTTCTCTTCATACATTTAACTAAGAGTTATTTGATAATCGCTCGTTCGGACGGACACTAGAAAAGAAAGATATAAGCGGAAATTATTTGAATCTTCATGAAAGTTACCCTAAAAACGGAAAGCAACTTGTAAGAATGAAAGATGTCATTGGAGAACAAAATACAAGTACATTTCTCAAAACGGCTTCAATTTGAGAAAAGTTATGTTGAAATGATTTGATTTTGGCTACATTTAATTATAATCCAAAAAAATACCAAGAAGATAATATATAATAGAGAGTAAATTTCGAAAAACAACAAAAATTTGAATGAATTCGAGTATATTGTTCAAACAATTTCTCCAAATGTCGTTTCATTGATTTTTTGAATATAGTGACTATATGGAGAGTAGGCCATCACAGCCGGTATATAACAAATTATTAACTAGTTTGTGGTTTATTAGTCGTGGTCCGTATGTTTTCAAGCATGACGTTTCTTCTGCAAATGCGGCAGATATTTGTTGTGTAGAAGGGCTATTAAAGAACTGAAAGCTTACATAATCTGAGAGGGAAAGGAAAGATATCAAATATACACTATGAGGTTGGTAAACCAGTAACACAACAGTACTGCTGTGTTATTATTTTCATGACGTTGAGACGAAAGAAAAAAGTGGTTGTATCACAATTGCGTACACCCTAAAAACTGTCCAGATTGCATACAAATACAAAAGGAGTATACATGCTCAAATTCAAAGATTCTTGATTGCGTACACTTTTGACTATTTGCATTTTCCTCGAACTAATTTCTCTTAAACTCTCCTAAACTTGAGATTCAAATTTTTCAAAGTTTTATAATTATAAACTAACCTAACCTAGCCTTTGAAGTTGAAGAAGAGAGTAGATTTGAGATAGTGTAGATTTGGGATAGTTTCTCCTTTCAACTTACAATCAAAATTAATTCATTAATACCATGCCATAACTTTAGGAGTGAGTATATTGGCCAAACGTCGAAACTACTTCAGGACCGTATGAATATGATATACTATAGTAGACTACACCCTGAAAGATGTTTTCTTAGATGTCTTCAAAGGAGGCCAGGAAATTGACTAAAAAATTTCTGAAATAGGTATAAATTATATGAATTGAATGCATAAGCGATTGTTATAGAAAACGTTTTTTCTTTCAATTTTAAGGATACTTAACTTTTACTACTTTTGCAGTTGGTAGTAGTATTTTCTCAGTTGTAACCATACTCTCGCGGTAGATATCTCCATGTTTTTCCATGCTGTTCTTTGACAAACACAAATTTCTTATTTCTATGCCATACTTCATATAGCACATTTCAGTCTCTTTTTTCAAGGTTACCTAGCACATGTGCTATCCACCTGTTGGTTATTTTTAAATACTTTCAAATTATTCTATTATATTTCAATTTATATCTTATAAAAGGCAACAGCTTCCGATCTGTTTATTCATTTAGTCTGTGCCGATGGTGACTTCAAGCCAAAGACCGTGTATTTCCTTCCCACATCTCCTGCATTTTATGGCAGGTCATATACTTTCAATATAGAAACAATTCCGTCAACAAAACCCCCTCGAGCTTCCAGTCTTTAATATTCGTCTTATACGAGTGAAATTTCAAAGTAGTCGGTCGTCACGACGCGCGTCGGCAGCGTATCAAAACTTTTCATTCCCAAACTTTTCACCGGAGGTTTATTTGCTTTGCTTTCGTCGGTTTATATTTAATTACATTAGCTGGTAAGATAAAGTTTTCTTCATTTCTTCCTTCTCGGCGCGGTTATATCGCAGTACCTATGACGACGTCGCCTGCGCCACGCCGACTCCATATTGCTTTCTGATTTTATTGTCGCTAATAAAGTTTTCAATGCGAAAAAGTTGCATCGTAATGTCAAGACATCGTTTGAATAAATTAAGAATTGCCGCGATCGGTGCACTCGTGAGTGAAATGAAATGTGTCGGAGAAATAGATTGCTACTCATTTCAAATAACTATCAAAAGCCATTCAGATGCGACCTATGTTAGCTAAAGATATGATTTTCATTCAGTCTTACTCTTTACTCATTTGCGGCCGGTAAATCGAACATTACGATATAGTCGAAGTAAACGATATTGTACTTAAAGTTGGCGGCACTCTCAAAGGCCAAAAAACCAATACATGGAAATGAACCGGCTGCGAACTCGTCCACGTGGACTGTAGAATTGGCGATTCATATTAAATAATTGCTAGTAACCGAGTTTTATGATTGGATGAAGAGTCATAAAATTAAATTTGAAGTCATGTTACGGTGACGAATAGAAATCGGGGAATGCGGGGATGGTTATCGCCGTCGTGTCATCAATGTTCAGTTTAGGAACTGATCGCGATTTGAGTGTTGAAATTCGATATTGATGCAGTTATAATTACTCAAAATTTCAGTTATCTGTTTAAAATGTGGCGT
This sequence comes from Leptinotarsa lineolata, assembly GCA_015342045.1. Classification (NCBI taxonomy): domain Eukaryota; kingdom Metazoa; phylum Arthropoda; class Insecta; order Coleoptera; family Chrysomelidae; genus Leptinotarsa; species Leptinotarsa lineolata. The sequence goes on along the minus strand of WOGR01011196.1, from coordinate 4,508 downwards.
TCTTGGACAAGTACTAATAGTAATAACGAGTGTGATAACAACGCAGACTTTTTCCAGTGTAGTGATTCCAATAGCGATGGTGAACAATGCGAAAGAGAGATACCAGTGAATAAGATTCGGATGAAGAACAAATAACTGAATATAGACAAGAACAACGGCAAATTTTCTATTTGGACAAAACTTGGTATGACACTCAAGACACAGTTACGAAAGGGTGGACTGATGGTTCGAGAATGTGTATGCCTAACATACCTGCAAACAAAGGATCGCCACTGATCATTGTGCATTGTGAAGGAAGTGACAGATGGGTTCCGAATTCTTTAAAATTATGTGTAAAAAAACTTGAAGACTGCAATGTTGACCAACATAAGAACATGGAAGCTAATATTTTCGAGGAATGGTTTGAAAACACTTTGATCATAAATTTGGATGCGAATAGCGTAATAATTCTTGACAATGCTTCCTATTATTCGCGACAGCTCATCAAAGTATCGAATAAAAATTCTAGTAAAGATGCATTTCAAAGTTTTTTAATGGATAACGTTTTTCTGGAGAGAGAAGTTACATGGCGTGCAGACAGACTTGTGCACATCGCCAATTGCATACAGCCATCTAATGTAGAGTACACTAGACTACTGGCTGACACTAGAAGCCACAGCATTCTGTGAATGACCTCTGACTTTATGCCTCCAACTGTCAACTACGAACAGCCTTATAAAGTACTTCTCCCGAATAGGAAGGACTGGATCCTCCGGGAGAAGGAAATATTACGAGCTGATGGTTGTTGGTTCACAGATGGATCAAAAACACCTTCAGGCTCAGGTGCAGTATTTTCAGTTGCAGACCCAGGACAGAAATATCAACCTGCCTTGGAACATATGCGACTGTATTCCAAGCGGAAATCTTTGCTATTGAATTGTGTGCGGAGAGATTGTGGGTTTACTGTGGTCCTGACCCAACCTTACACCTAATCCAACAAGGCAAGGCTTGGTAATACTTACCTATGAGTAAATATCCTGAAGTGGTATGAGATTAGAAAATATTTCAATATAAGAAGAGACAAAAGTAAAAGTAAAAGCGATGCGTATAATTAGCCTGATCGGGGATCTGGTCAAAGTAGACAAAATACCAAAAGGCGGACCTTAACTAGAGTGAAAATTATCTACGTAGATCCAGAATCTCGATATCGTATCAGGTGAATTGAAGGAAATTCAGGAATGAAATATGAAGAATAAAATGAATAAAATATAAAAAATAGTGTAACAAAATTCAAAAACAAAGTATATATGAAATATAAAATATCGTGGGAAGATTAACGAAGGGATATGTATAGTAATTTAAAGAGGAATTCAATTATATCAATACCAATTTCTTGTCCATTATTTTGTTCGTTCATGTGCCTGAATCGGTAAACGCTCGCAGAAATATTTTTGATATAGTCCCGTAAGACGAGTCTTTTCTAGCATATTTTCTTCTCTCTAAATATTTTTGTCGGTGTTCAGATTTCTTAAATAGTCTATGATACTTTTTTTAATTATAAAAATTATTTCCGACAGCAATTTTTGAGGTCATTCTTTGAAATATCGTAAAATTGTTAACGCCATTCTGAATTGATCAGTAAGTCGGTCATAATTTTTTGTTTTAGAAGTCAGTTTTTTGATAAAATGGAACACAATATTTTTAGAAATTTTGATTTCCCTAACATTAAAAAATATTATAATAGTCAATAACACATTTCAATCGAATAAATTCATCTCTTTATTTCTATATGTTCTGTTCTATTCTCATAACTCAACTGATTTCTTTTTATTATCAGGGAGGCGATACATGTGCCGTTCATGGCAAAATTCGTTGTATTCGCAAAACGAGTCGATCCTCTGGAAGCAAGATTGAGGGTATTTTGTATGACTGACGACAAAGAGGATAAGACTCTTGAACATCAAGAACACTTCACGGAGGTTGCAAAAAGCAGAGACGTGGAAGTTCTCGAAGGAAAACAACAATACGTCGAATTTGCTGGAAATTTGGTACCAATAACCAAGAGTGGGGAACAGCTTTCGTTCTCCTTCAGGGCATTTAGAGAAAATAGGCTTCCATTTTCTGTAAGAGTTAAAGACCAGCATGCCGAAGCCGTCAGTAGGTGCCTTTTCATGAAAGAACCTAAGGTAAATAATGATACTTGGACTTTATTTGATACCAAACCCTTTGTTCTGTTTCAGTACAAGCTGTTCTTGATTCTTTTCTAATATAGCATTATACAATATTACAGAAAGAAAGTTTTTGGCTTTCTACTACTCCATCTTGATACAAAAAATGTGGGAATCTTTCAAAGAAAAGAATGAAATGAAGTAACACTAAACAAAGATGTGTAGATCATTCAAAGAAGTAACTTGCAGACACAAAATGGAAGAAAAAGTCCTTCTGAAACAGCTACTTTTAAATAAACTTCAAATTACACGAAAGAAAAAATTATTTCGAAACAAATACTTTCATATGAACACTGAATTATACAAAAAACACTTTTCTCTACTCAATTTGTATTCCAGACGTTCGTTTTAGATTCGAATCAGATATCATTCACATCTAATTAGTAGTGCTAAAGTTTCTGGAACAGTATTTCATGGTTCACACAGTCGAACACCTTCGATAAATCACAAAATACTGCCGCTAACATTTCATCATTATTCAACTCAGTATACACTTTTTTCAGGATTGAGCAAATGGCTTCACTGGTATTTCCGCTATCTTGAAAGCCAAACTGATTACTCTCGAGGATGTTGTATCTTTCAAAAAATTCCGTCATTCTGACTTTTACAATTTTTTGTATCATTTCAGGTAGTGTAGGTATGAGGTCAATTAGTCTATAATTGGCTGCTTATAATTCTCTTCGCGCAACCAATTGTGAGCGACCTGTAACCGAGACACCATTTATATTTCATTTATTTTCATGTTTTATTCAGTTTTCGATCAAACAGTATTGAAGGAGAAAGAGAGAGAGAGAATCTTTATCTTTAAAAAAATCGGTGTCGTCCTTAAATTTCCATTTTTTCTTCGGTTTTGCTGCAGCACATTATTCATTCATGGAATATATTGTTTTCAGGTACCGAAAGGCGAACCTCCTCAACAACCTATATGTATCCTCAATATTGTACTACCAGATGACATAGTGACAGATACAATATCATTAACCGACACAGATTCTTTAAGGAAGTACACCTTCCTTTCGGAGAATTTCGACTACTATCGACCTGATCCCAGGCTGGCGGATATGAGCAATCTTCTTGGCGAAGATTGGATTCCACTGGCCAATCAACTGGGACTTACCACCTCAGAAATAAATGTGATCAAATCGGAGTATCCTGATAGCGTCGCCAAACAGGCACAGAGCATGTTGAGGTGAGAAATATTCTAAATAAGAGTTAGGTATATTCAGTTATTCATTCTCCAAGAGATATCTTGTTGTGGAATAGACACATCTCATTCAAATATTCCAACGAAAACACAGTTTTATATCATTTTTTATAAGTATATACCTTGTATCGATTAAATTCCACCAGAGATTTGGGAAACTTAAATAAAATATGAAAAAAATTCCTTCTTCTTTCACCTGACCGTCATTAAACTTGTATGAAACTATTCAACAGTGGTTCACAAATATGGATTTGTTTTGTTATAACTTGTTACATTATCTTTGTTCATGGTTCTCCAGATTTTCCATGAAACCTTCCTTACGTCGATAGTTCCTTTTCAGATACGTTCACCTTCAACTTTGAGGCTTTCTTCAAACCATTCATTATTTTACACCACTAATTTTTTTTGAACGAATGAAAAATCCAATATTTTGCCTGGTTGACAATGGCAGTACACTTATCTGTTTTTTTCATTTGGATTCCTGAACATCAGCTGCCAATGCAATAAGAGGTCTGGAAAAAATGACGGCCTGAAGCGTCAGAGAATAAGTTTTGAACTGGGGAGTTGTATACACTCCAGTGAGTTTCAAGGATTCTAAATTCAAATTAGACCTTCCACTATCTGAGGCTGCTAGACATACATGATTGGACACCGAACATCACAAGCTACTTTGATAGCCTGGAACATCGAAGGACATCGAAGCAAATTTAGGGACCTGTCTCCTTTTTATAAATCCTTCCACCAGGAAACAAGATTCCAGGAAAGAATACAAAAACTTATCACCAACCTAAGAGAACTTGAGCGCAAGAGACTGAATTTTGACCATCCAGCTGAACAACTTTCTGAGACGATGCAGTAACAGCTGGTTTCGAACTAACAAGAAAAATATGGACTCACCTCTATAGAGTTTACACAAATCATGGTAAATGTGCAGTAAACTATCATTTCCCATGTGCATCTGTGGTATTCTAAGGTACAATATAATGGAAAAGTTCCAACTAAGAAAACACGAAGTCAATCAAGAAGCAATTCGCTACTAATGAAGGCTATTTGCTATGAAATACAGTTGGATGTATGTTTGTTACTATATTTCATGA
>WOGR01011195.1:0-10648 GCA_015342045.1 Leptinotarsa lineolata | reverse complement strand
TCAACGTTTTTCGACACCTGAAGAAGCGGTTGCTGCATTCAGAATGCATGTTTTGGAGATACCTCAATCAGAGTGGCAAAAGTGCTTCGATAATTGGGTCAAACGCATGCAAAAGTGTATAAATCTCCATAGAAAATATTTTGAATAACAATAAAGTGATTTTCGATGATTAATATTTGTGTTTGTTCTCTAATCCCGACTAAAAAAGGCAACCCCTATCTTTAAATTTGTACAGCTGTAAACCCAACCATGATAAAATTACTCTTTCAAACCATCTATGTTGAATATAAAACTTCAACTAAGTAAATAGTTGATCTCTACTGATTTTATTTATTCATCTTATATACTCACGGTAGTATAACATTCGAGGAACAATCAATAATTTTTTGTGTGTTGTTTTTGATAATAGAATACTTAACTGACAATTCTGAAGACAAATTTTAGAGTTCCATAAACAGTAAAACAATTAGTTCTACTCTATATCAATAGACACACACAACCGATCTTTGAACAACAGATCTTTAATACTGTAAGTGTACGACGCTGACGAAGGAAATATCTAATCCTTTTGGGAAGCCGATTAACGTGAATCCCCTCGATGAATCGCTAGATCAGTTTCGGCGATCTAACATCGTTAGAAATATAAAATTTGCTACTTATAGTCCATTCGGTATTATCTGAGAGTTCTCTGTTCTCCTAATAGAATTCTTGACTTCTTCGTCGATAACCAAACACTTTGTGACAGTGGATACCTTCCGGCCCCAAAAAGCTATTGTTTTTCTCGAATTCCTTAAGGATTCTAAAAATTGGCGATCTATTGACACCGGTCATACTCGCGCATTTTTGCACTACTTCCTCATTACTTTTTATTTGGGGTGGACATTGTGTTTTTAAAGAATTATAAACATTTATAAAAATTGATTTTTCATTTACATTTAATGCTGACAGTTTCGGACCCTTCACGGTTTCCGAACAACTACACTCACAGGCACAATCAACCCACCTTGCCCACCTTGTATTTCTTTCATTTTTCAGTCAGTCAAATTTATATCACATTTCATGAGAGGGTATGTTGTAAACTACCTTTCTTTACAGAAATTTAATTAATGAAAATTTGAAAAACTTAATTTTGACAAAAGTGGAGTTTCTTGAGTTCACCCAGGGTCATAGGGGCTGGTACTCTACCTCTTATACGTCTGTTGAGGTTGTCCCAAATGTGCTATCGGGTTGAGATCGGGACTGCGTGCCGGCCATGGTAAAACTTGAATTTTGACCTCATTAAGGTACTCGGTGACGTATCTTGCGGTATGGCACCGTGCATTGTCATGCATCAATCCACAGTTGTCGCCAATGAAAGGTGCAAAAGGTATGACGTGGTCTTGAAGAAACTCTTCCACGTATCTTTGACCACTGCCTCTATCAAACACGACAAGATCAGTAGGAGCTTCGTAAGAGATACCCCCCCAAACCATTAAGGAACCTCCCTGTTAGCCCACTGTTCCTGTTATAGCGCACGGAGCGAACCTTTCATTTTGGCGCCTGTGGAGACGCTGACGTCCATCTGGACCTTTTAAGGCTACTCTGCTCTCGTCTGAGAACAATACATCTTTCCATTCCACCACTGTCCAGTCAGTATATTCTCGTGCAAAAGCAAGTCTAGCTCTACGGTGTTGTGGGAGCACTTGTGGGTACGAGCTGGACGAAAAGCCCTTAGTTTTTTTTCTGCCAGTCTTCTTCTAACGGTACGCTCACACACACACGGACATTTCTCACCTCAAAAAGACGTGTACGCACTTCAGTAGCGGTGCTGAAGTGATTTCTTAACACGTTGCTGACGACGAAGCGGTCATAGTAGTAGTGCACCGATGTCGGCCTTGGCCTGGCCTGCGGGTATATGAACCTGTCTCCCGAAATAGTCTGATCGCATCCCGTACCGTAGTTCGAGGTACACCGAGACACCGAGAGCTATGCGACGTTGGCTGCATCCAGCATTAGCCGAAGCCACTGCCCTGACTATATCAGTTACGTCGAGTGGCATATTTTACAGTTACAAACAATAAGGGAACTCAAATTAAACAACTTACCCTATAACAAAAAAGAACAGGAAATGATAACACAGTAACACAACTGCAACAATGTCAAACAACGACTAAATTCCAAAAACTCATCGTTAACACAAATTTAGAAGACGGAATAAGGGTACAAGAGCTTACTTTGTTGCTAGAGCACCTACTTCACAAAAACAAACTTGATAAGCCATAGTAAACATAAAACATACAGGGCGACAAATGATATAGGGGGGCGGTTAATTGTGCCGGTAAGTGTAGCTTCCATGTTGTATAGCTTTTTATTCAACGCGCTCTCGAAATAAACTGAAGAATATCACTAAGACTAAGACTAACCCCTCTACCATGACCTTCAAATTCCCAACAGAAAATAATGTAATATTTTCACATATTGTCAGTGGGCATACTTGAAGACTGGCTATAAATCAAATCATTCGAAGGAACAATTTGTTCAGGTGGAGTTGAGACTGGCCTGAACAAATTGTTTCTTCAAGTTTGTAATATTTTCTTCCAATGGAAAAAGCCAAGTCGGTTCTATTGATGGGTGCAGTGCGTCTGTTGACAGTATAATCCAAAGGAATCTCTATCCATACCGTCTTCAAAAAAAAGTTTTTTCAATCCCCTTCGATTAAATACTTATTTGTTGGAGAATGTTTTGGTTACTACTGGACATATTTTCACATTTGTCGTAACTAATTTGTTATTTTGTTTTTTATGAAAGACATTTTTCAAGAATAAATTTTGTATATTATTCAATTCGTTGAGAGTAAATGATTTGAATTTAGTACGCCTATGGCACTATTATATACAGGGCGTTCCAACGAAAACTTGACCTCCCCCTGTATGTCAGAAACTGACGTGTAATCGAAAATTTCAAAGAACACGTCGAACACTAAGTCTGATATGGAAATCATACCTGAAACTTCAACACCCTGTGGCCAGCAACTACCCCCCTATTTTTCTCAATGGCATGGGGGTCGAGTGATACATCATTTGAAAGGTCTTTTTGTCCCTCTATTACTTCTATAATGTTTTTCGAAATTGCTTCATTCGTTATTGAGAAATTAAATATTGAACGTTTTCTTCATTGAAGGTAATCTCAATGGAGGTATATACTTAAATCTATTACAACACTGTGTAGATCCTATGATCACACAAATTTTAGAAAATGATGACAATTTATTAGAAAATGAAATAACATTCCAGCAGGATGGTGTGCACCCCCACATTTTGGGGTTCGGGTGAAACAGTTTTTGGACGAACATCTTTCAATGCGTTGGATGGACAGAAGGGGTCCAGTGGGGTGGCCAGCTGGATCACCTGATCTCACACCGATGGACTTCTTTCTGTGGGGACACCTGAAGTCGAAAGTGTACTCTACTAAGCCTACAAATCTAGAAGACCTGCGATAGAACATTGTTTGGGAATGCCGATTGCTGACATTTTGAATAATATACGGAACGCTTTCGAGAGTAGAGTGTATTATTGTATGGGACTAGGTGGAGGTTATTTTGAACAATTTATCAGTTATTTTTTTTCCACTGATATTATTTGTTGTTGATTTCCTCATTAAAATGAACGACATCAGAATTTGTATTTTTTCTTAAATGAAACGTTCAACATTTAATTTCTCAATAACGAATGAACTAATTTCGAAACAAATCACAGAGGTAATAGAGGAACACAAGAACTTTCACCCTCCATGCCATTGAAAAAAATAGGGGAGGTAGTTGCTGACCGCAGGGGGGTGAAATTTCGGGTATGATTTTCATATCAGAATTAGTCCCCCTAGAAATTTTCGATTACTTGTCCGTTTCTCACTTACAAGGGGTCAAGTTTTCGTTGGAACGCCTTGTATAGATATACTGCTGTAGTTTCTCTGATTTCTGGACATACTATAGGGTATGATATTTTCTAGAGATCAAACAATAAGGTTTATCTTTCGGTTAACAAATTTTCATTGGATTGAATTCAATATTTATTTTAATTTGCCGGTGAAAACATGTATTGAAGTTCTTTCTGTAGTCTAGTGAATAAATAGCAGATTTGTAGATTTGAAAAAGCGCGTTGAGAAGAGTATTGCATTTCTGGTGATTGAAAGCAATTCTTTATTAAAAGATTAGGTGGTTCGGAGCAGAGCCACGTCATTTATTTTCCATTACTTTGACACCTTACTTGGGATGTACAAATTGATGACACATATGTGACGACTTATTTACCGTATTGTAGGTACGAATAACTAACTTCCTTCATAAATATAAATCTTTTTCAAGTTGCATTCTCGTGAGCGAACATAAACTTTTATTTGGTTAGAGGCCAACAAAACAAAGTGTGTGCGTCTCGACTTATTGGAACTTTTCCTATAGAAGTTGCCATCGGAAGCGTATGCATCTCAATTCCCAATCGAACCATACCTCGACGAGATATTCATCACGACCTCATAAGTTCGCCATTCAATTCGGGCGGATTGTGTACAGTGAAAGAGTTCGGAAAGTTTACGAAAGTTTCGACTTCCGGGATTACATTTCCAGTAATCGGATATAAGTCGCTGTTTAATATGAATGGCAAAAGATTTGTTGCGATTCCAACCTTTAAATCAAAGAGTCTGTTTCCTCGCTGAAACTTTCTGTGGGAGGTGCAGCGAGTCGGTTACGTTTCTCTCGACGAGGAGGTCGGTTATCTTTTTTCGAGGAATGTCACGATTTCTATTGGTTCCATAATCACTGTTTCCTTTCTCAATGCAGTCAGCAGGCGAGTGAGAAATTGGATTTTGAGTGTTTGGTTTGTAGAAGGATTTGATCGACGTTTCTTTTTCAAGTTTCAACAACTTTTTAGATGTCTAATAAAGAAAAAATACTACTTTGCTAGCTTTCGATTCATTCGGGAGTGAAGAGTATTTAAAAATGAAGGAAACTTGGAAATTTTATTTCAGTTAGGCCAAACTTTTCTGTCGTTATCCGTGTTATTCTTTAAATGAAAAACTGAAGCAGAATTGGTAGAAAAAGTACCTAAAGTGATTTTTAAACCGTACCTGAACTGTAATTTATTGATTATCTTTCAAGGTGGCGGAACAGTGCATTCATAATTAAAAGAAAAAGACATGAACATGTAGCTTTTTATAGAAAAGCGGTCGAAACTTCCGCAGGAAAAAAGAAAGTAATTCAGTTCAAAATAAACTGTTTACAAAGATGTGTAGATCATGCATGCATGGAAGTTATTTTCAGGTACAAAACGGAAGGAAAAACTCCCCAGAAACACTAGTTTCACATGAACACTGATGTACATGAAAGAAAAAGTACTTAGGAAACAACTACTTTTATATGAACATTGAATACGAAAACCACTTTCTGTTATTCAATTCGTCCTCCAAAAGTTCATGGAATTGAATCAGATATTAATCATAGGAACGTTACTCAATATATTATATGAAAGAGACGATATAAATTTTCACTTACATGGAACACTATGATCCTCAGTGGCGAACTTCGATGTTTCGGAATACCACACTTGTCTTATTACCTCATCGGCAAGTTACTGGATAACATTACAAGATAATGCATGCATCCAGTATAAAGATGAAGAAGAAGAAAGGCAAAAGATTTTTTCCCAAAAACTGATCCACCAAAAAATGAACCCCTTTCAATTCAAATTTTTGCTATTTGTAATATTAATTTAGATATTCAAATTCCTACGCAATACTTTAGTCACATTTACTATTTATAAAATTAATAATTTGAAATCTACTTGTTATTGTCATAAACTATAGTATAATTGTTTTGGTTGGTTTCTGGGTTTTGCAGTGGTCTTCTTTGGTTACAATCTCCAAACGTTTCAACTGCAACTGCGGCAGTCATCTTCAGTGGCGTGGTCAAAGTACTCTTCTCGACGTATCAACTGACGTATACATTCTCAGAAATATTATTGCATTATTTTCGATAATATTGTTGCCATGGTTGTGATTCTATATATTTTATCATCATTTTGCCTCATCTGTTTAGTATAATTTCCGTACGCAACTGCAAAATATATACTCAGTCATTTCTGAGGATTTATTGCCTAATATTTGGGAATTATAGATTATTATATATATGCAGATGAATTAGACGAATTTACTTGATTTCGCCATATTACGTTTATAGCTTGTTTATAAGTAGTATTTTGATACTAAAGTAATTTTCATTTGTTACAGCTCAAATCGTAAACAAGTTAATGCATTATAGTGTCTCAAAATTCTTCCGACAGTCATACAAGTTTTAACATTAAAACTGTTACTAGAATCTAATGAATTACAAAAAAAATCAGTGCCTATGTTGATAGATGTTTCTTACTTGTTGGTCATCCTCATTCTCATGTCTAGGGAAACTGATTCTCTAAATCAGCGTTTCCCAAACTTTTTTGCCTGGGGACCCACTCTGACGGTGGAATTTTTTTCGCGACCCACATATTAGGGAATATCAATTATAATATCGTGAAAATTTACTATTGAGAAATACACCTCTAAAAGAAAATGGTAAAGATGATATAATTGAAGACAAAACTTTCAATTCAAAATCTTAAAAGTAGACAAATACAAAAAATTAAAAAAATCAGACTTGTGTAATTAATGTGACTCGTGGAGCTGGTGCTTACGATTTATAAGATTCTATATCTGGGTTGAAAGCTTTAATAAACGCAAGTCACTTTCCACACGAAGCCTATTTCTATATTTATTTTTAAGTATACCAAAGTGGAGAATGTCCTCTCACACAAATATGTGGTTGAAAACCCCATCAGCTCTTTTGAGGCTATGTTTGAACGAACTGGATACTCCCCCCTAGCCTTTATCCAAAATGGGATTAAGCTCAAGTCCTTAAATGTTAACTTCGGAGCAAAATCATGGGAAAGTTCTGTAAAGGACTCTTCAAGTAAATAAGTAAAGTAAATATCAGTTGGTAAAAATGGTATTATTTATAACAAAGCTGCAGTAATTACCTGAGACTAGTAGCCAATGCTCGAAGATGCTCCTTTATTGCACATGTAGTTTCTTCGCTAACCTTGAGTACATATGTTTCTAAAAAGTCATTGAGAAGTGGCAAAACATTAAAAGAACTCTGTTCCACTTTGTTTTCTCGTTTTAAACATCCCTTTTATTAGTGCTCCACACTGTATTTTGAACATATATAGCTATCTTTTTTAGGTAATGAATTTCAATTACGTAGTGTAGTTAGAAATTAAAATAAAACATATGTCATGAGATAGCTTCAATTTTCTTTACGTTTCAACGGAAAAACAATTCAAAAGTATTAAGTGTTTTTAATCTGTTACCGCGACCCACTAGTCGGTCGCGACCCATAGTTTGGCAACCACTGGTCTGAATGCATATAGTTCGTTATAGTACTGTCTGGGGAAGTTGTTTTATAGCGAAACACATGAAGCAGTTCAGTATAGTGTTTTGATACTTGGGTTTCCCTACAATCAAGTATTGATCAATTCAATCGGAATTTCATCAAATCATGTTATATATATGGAACTCATATGAAGATATGACATGGTGAAATACTCAATAGTTATAGTGAAAAAAATTAGCAAAGGAAAAAAAAGTAAGCATTCTCTCACTGTATCTGTTTTCACCATGTTCTTTGACCATATATTCGGGAGGATACTGATTATATAAAGCTATTACCTTAATGAAACGTTGACATTTCCCCAATGGCAAAAACCACTTATCTAAATTCAGGTAATGAATTGAACTCGTTTGATATATTATAATTAGTAATAAATAATAAATCGAAAATAATAACTTGAAAAAACAAATTTCTGTGATCGATATCATTTTGAAATATCAATCTTTCCCGAGATATTTATATTTAGATTCAGAAAGGTCAAGAACATCAATTTATATCTAGTTTCGAAATTTCATGTAGAAAATCAATCGAACATTTTTTGGTTGGATCAGGGAACCTTGCATTTGCAAGCGTTCAGTTGTTTGTACTAAGACATAGTTTTCTGTTACATGAATTTTTTATTTAAACTTCAGCTGCATCTTCAATACCTTTCATAATGATTCTATGTTTTGAGGTAAAAAGTATAATAAAACTCTTCAAAAAAGAAATAAATTGCGGTTACTGTTCAATGCTTTGATATAATATTACAAATTCAATGCCGGTTTAGAAAAAATACTCTGCGGCGCTAAATGTTCATGACATAGTCGAGGGGTTCAAACACCAACAGAAAACTCGCATACATTCGCGCATACAGAGGCACTACTTTATCATTTTTTCCATTATGTTTCGAAAAACGCTATGTATGTTTTAAAACAAAATCAGAACCGAATTTTATCAGGACTACCTTAAGGATCAGTTATTGGACCTCTTCTATTCATATATTTATTGATGATGCTTTTTATCACATCATATTGATTCTTCTCTAGGTATTGTGGTTGCTGACTATATATTCTTCTACAATTTGGGTTTATACTATAGGGATCTTGAGAAAAAGTGCAGTATGACTTCTGTAGCATTACTAAAGCATCCGTAGCATCACCTTGCTACATATGCTTTAGTTAAGCTACGAGATTCACGTTGTTTAATTACACTAACAAGCTGTAAAAGACACTATCCACACATAGAGGCATCTGAATGACATTCAATTAGGATGTTCTAAGGAGCTAACATTTTTTTATTTCCCTCTGAATTACTGGAAAATCCTTCAGGAAAGTTCTAAGCACTCGAACCGTGTTTTGCTTGTTTCAGAAAGGAGGCAACAAGGCTCCAATGATTTTTTTAAACAAATGTTCGTTTCAATACTCTCTCATTGAAGTAGGTAATCATTTATAGCTATAGCAAACACTAAGACTTACAAAATAACTATTCCCATGGGTGTAACAACCAAATATCGATAAAACATTACATGAAAGTTATAAGAAACTCAGTCAATTTAAAGAATAATGAAATTGTAATGAGTTGTTAGTCTATAATATAATTATTTTTTTGTCTATTTTTTGGGAAAACTTTTTGTGGCAGATTAACAAACCCATCGTTGATTCCCGAAACAGACCGTTTCAAGGGTGTCTTTCACAGCAATTTCCACTGCACGGCAACTAGTTGGAACCAGAGACCCTCGACGAAATGTAATATTTACACATGTCTGCAGAGAGCTTTCCAGAGCTTTCCAACGTTTTTACTTGTACTATATAGTAATTCATAAGTTCTTCTCTTTCTTTTTACATATTTCATACTGAAATCGGTCCGATGAAAGTTCTATACTTTCCACAAGAAGTTTTTCACTCCGTCGATACTCTTTCTTGGCTTTCCTTTTTTGTTTTGATATAGTTTGTTACAGCGGAGTTTCAGCTCCATTGAAATAAAGACAGGATAAAGTCAGGATAAATACAGTAGGAGGTAAAAGAAGAAGTCTCTGTTAGAAACATTCAGACTTTGTTGATGATTTGTTTTATCAATTCGCCTTTTTGCGTGAGTTGTAGAATATCTTCAATATCACTCATTGTAGTGATATGGAATGATTTTGATATACATTTTATCTTTCCTAAACACTTTCTACAACTCCTCATTCAATGTTCTCGAGGAGGTTAACGATTATTTATTCTTTACAATGACAATTCAGAAATGTATAATCTGCATGACAGATAACATTCATAGATTTTTTTAGGGTAGTTAATAATAAGTTAATAATACTATGACTATGAATTCAAATAAAAATTATTCCATTATTTTAAAAAAATTCAGAAACAAGCTGCTAATTAGATATAATCAACGTAAGTGAACGCAGGAAAGCATCAAAGAGCATTGACCTGCTTTGGTAAACCTTCGAAAAATCAATTGTTGAGAAACAGAACTTGAACGTTTCTTATAGAACAAACAGTTATTCGGAAATATTCACTGAAATCGATAAAAAAAACTTCAACTATAAATCAAATTACGATTCTTGCTCCAACAAGCACATTGGGCAAACGAGGAGAACATTTTTCAAAAGAATAAGATAACATAAACGTAGTTTTTCCGAATACGAAGGTCACTACAATATTTATAAGCCATGAAAGATTTTAATAAAAGTCTTCTCGCGAAAGAAAGGTTAAATTTCACTTTCTGAAGAGGTTTTTCGTACAAGTGAGCAATCCTCATAATTTTTGACGCTTGAAATATTCACTATTGCACAATTTTCAGCAATAAGTCATACAGTTATGATTATGAGAGGATTCTTAGAATCTTAAACCGAACTCATGAACAGTTCTGGCACCCATTGATCAGGCAGCACCAGACGGAAATTATGAATAATTACCGGCAGTCTTGTGGGACTAATGACAGAAAGTGAAGCGTTGCCAATAGATCATTACGGAAACAAAGGAATATTGGACCGGATTGTGTGAGTGTTGGGGATGCTCTTATAAATCTGGAATCAGTTGGAATGACTGTAATGTGTCAGGAGCCACCGTAAAATAACTACGTGTCTTTCAAACAAGGAATCTCATTAGGGACTTCGGGTGACGTCATCACCCGAAGACGATTGTAGATACTAACAATCGAAACGTCGTGAAGTAACGTGGTTTGAAATCACTCAACTTTTAATCATATTAATTTATTTTA
>WOGR01011194.1:0-10649 GCA_015342045.1 Leptinotarsa lineolata | reverse complement strand
AAAAGTAAGTCTAAATTAGTAGATTTCTCAATATAGATGAAGATAATAGGTACTTGAAATGTTTCATTGAAAAACCATGCAAATATACACAAAAAATATATTTGTATATTAAAATTAGATGAGGATTTCAATAAAAACTTGTGTATAACGAGTATTTTTGGTATCCAATTCAATTCATATTCAACAAACTAAATCATACCAATTTCAACAATCGACATTTTTTTGAGAAATTAATTCTTTGAAAAAATTTCATCACCGATGATTTTTGTCTATCAGGAAAAAATATTGTTGAGTATTGTTTTTTTTTAATTTTTTTGAAATTTGTTTCTTGGGATAAATAAAGGAATAGTTGCAGTTAGATGAAAAAATGTTTTTTAAATAGCATAGTGAAACATACATTCCAATTTTGTGAAAAAACCTAAAAGCGAAAATTTGGTATTATAGATTAAAATGTGATAATTTTTTTCCTTTTTTCATTTTAGGAGCTCAGAGTATATTTTTTATTACCTTCCAAAGCAATGAGAATTCTATTCTAAGTGGACTTTTTGTAATTTTACAAAATCATTTTCTTTTCATTTTTTGAATTATTGAGCAAATCTTTTATAAAAAAGAATAAAATGAGTACATCATCGAAATTATTTTCATTTTCAACTAATTTTTTGTTCTATATTCATTCTGTACTACCATACCCCAGGAGTACCAAAGGTGGTAATAAGGCACTCATAGTGTACACACTGAAAGCATTAATATTATTATGATATATGTTCGCACTTTCGAAGGACTGTAGCTCGGCAATAAAGGACGATACAGAAAAGAATGATGTAGAGATGATATAAAGAACTGACTCATCTGGGCCAAATATGAAAATTTTGGTTCAAATAGATAGAAGTTCATAGTGAAAACTCGTGTATGTTTGATGCAAAGAACTGAATATTATGTAAATAAATCATAATAAAATTAATATTCCAATTCTATCAGACAAAAAGTACCAAAACTGTGTACTATAACTAGTTAACAATTTTCTTGAGAACATTTGTATTTCATACATATTGACCCCACGAAAAATAATTTTTCAATGTATTATATTAACATCTGCTTTATATTTTCAAATAAAATTTCTATTATTTACATTTGTACACGTTTTTTTCTTCAATAGGTGCAGAGCTCCTTGAAACAAGTCACAACATATTGTCATACTATTACTTCAGAATCGTTCTATATGCAGTGAAAAATTATACAACTTCAAAAATATCTGTTATTTTACTTTATCAATATATAATGCACGGATTATTTCTCACAGAAGCTACTTTCCCCTTTAAATTCTACTTTCAGATATCCAAGCTCAAAAAACTCTGCTTCGCAAAGTGGTCCTAATTAACAATGATGAAACATATATTGTGCTCACTATGATGCAAAAATAAATAAAAAATAAATGTTACACATATCAGATAAATCACAATTTATAGATTAATAAAATAAAACTCAACCAAACAGTAGTGTGACAATTCAAACTACGTCTAAAAATACTGACCAGAAATCACAAGGAAAGTGACTAGAAGGAATGGAAAAGCAAACATCAAAAAATATCACAGGATTTTTGAAGCAAGTAAAATGCATCCCAAATCAAAATGATTCGGAAATACGTCACTATATCATTAAAACATTCACATTCATTCAATCGTTAACAAACAAAATGAAATGTTAGTCGAGTCATATATCATCATACGTACACATGGATAAATATAAAAGTAAATGCAAGAAGAGTTAAAATTAAATAATGAAAAATAATTACTATTTGAAATGAGTGGCAGTGTAGAAAGTAAGTAAACCTTTTGCACAACTTTTTATCTGTTTTAAGGTTCATTTAAAAATACACATTTGAAAGCCTTTCTCTTTATAAAAATACTCATGAAGGCAACTTAAAAGGTGTCATTAAAAGACAAGACTTCTTTCATTCTTTGATTGATAATGCTTGAATACTTTTGGTATTCAATTCATATTTAACAAACTCAATCATACTAATTTCCATTAGTGTGTCCATGTCCACAAAAAGTACAAATGGAGGATAATGAAGATGATGATTTGATTTTTCAATTTGTTAGCATTATGAATATAACAAATCACTTGAGATTTCTTCGATTTGCTGAAATCAAGAAGTCATCTTATTCACATGTATGCGTGTAGAACATAAAAATGGTATCCATTGTTTGTACTTAAACAACAACCAAATACTGCGGACATCGATGAGTCACCAAAAGAAGTGTTAATGATATGAATAGATGCAAATGAAATGTATGAATGTGAAAAATCGACATAGGATACTGCCCCTGAGACCATTTGGTCAAGTTATTCATCACGTCTTTAGATAATTTTGATGTTTGCTGATGAAAATCATTCGATTTAGATTTGTCCTTTTCATTCTTGTAAGGAATAAATTCCTTCCAAGGAGGACTTTTCGAATATTTTTCATATGGAATCAACTTTTTGGTTGATTTGTTATCAAAAGGGTAGAAGGAATGGTTAGTATTTGAAAAGTCTACTGACATGAGTTCTTGCAGTTTATGGGTCTTTTCTGTTTCATCCATTTTGATTTTCTCGTAGTCGGCCTGCAATTGCTGCTGGGCTAAAGTGAGCTTTTGGTTGGAGCTAAAGGAATAAAAAAAAGTTAAAATCAACATACGCTTGGAATATAAAGGACTTACTCTTTGATATCATTGATTAGTGACTGCTTTTCGGCAATTTCATCTCGAAGAGCTGCCACTTGCTTCTGATGAACCACTCGTAATTGATCCATTTGCTGTTCAAGTGCTAGACGAAGTTCGTTAGCCTCTTTCTTTTCACTCTCACTTGCACTTTGCACCTGAAAATTACAAAATGTGATAAATGAAATAAATCTTTTACTCAAAAATTGATATTTTTTTTGTCTGAAAGGTGTAAAACAAACATGCACTGTGAACAAATTTAAAAAAGTGAGTCAATGAATAGTATAAGGGGTATGACTGGATTTTGGATGAAGGATATAATTGAAACAGTACTTTATCAAAAAAATTAAGAATTTTATGGGTCCTGTAACTTGAAAATCTAACCAAGGAACTAATATCTTTTTAGGATGGATCACTACATCTACTGAATTTTAGTCTTTACTATTGAATAGACCGGAAATCATTGTATTGAGAAATTGATTTATACAATACTAAGAAGAAAAAATACTAAATCAAGAGAAAACATACAATCAGAAAGAAGGAACACATATGCCATCACTCAATGGCATGAATCTTAGGAGAAAACTTCCTTTTATATATAAAATCCGATGGAACAGAAAGCGTTTATGCTCTGACGGTTTACTCAATAGATGTGAAAATACATTTTTATGATAAGAGTGGGTTCAGCTGGATATTGAGTCAAACTAAAATAACCTTCATAATGAAAAAATATCAACATTTCATTGGCCACTTGAAATGAACACTACGTATTAATCTAAAATACATTTTACAATACAGTAAATCCTAATTGTATGAATATGGTCAATCTCTAATTATATTATATATTTCATATAGATTTAGTATTAAATTTACAAATTTACCAATACATACTTTCTATTTACTGCAGTCTATATACTTTAGTAAGTAATAATATTTTTCTAATAGACTTTGTTAAGAGCTTTACAATATTTATAGAAGTATTAATTATTGAGATTTTTTAACAATATTTTTTACCAAATACTTGAAAGTATTGCAATATAATTCAAAAGTCACATTTTCATTTTTTGTTTCAGAAGTAAAAATAATTACATATTAAAAATCCAAAAATGAAATCAAAGATAGGTATAGAAGTAGTATTCAATAAAAATTTAACAAAGTTTATGTTATAAAAATAACTTGAACATCAATGGGCATTTTCAAAAAAAAACCAAAAACCTTTCTGCTGGTACTTTTCGAAATAGAAATGTTCAATCTAATGTACAATATTGTTAGTTTTTAACGGAAATTATAGCTTGATATAATTACTGATCTCAATATAGCGACAATAAATTTATAGAGTTACTACCAGAACTATAGGAAATGAAATATGCCCAATTTGATAACTTTCAAATTAAACTTTTTTAAAATTACGAAAAAATTTACAACAGAACAAAAAAAATGATTTCAAAACAGTTAAACCACAAAATTCTCATTCAACATAGTTACTATTTAGATAAAGGCAATGAAATCTCCAATTACAAAGATGCCATCTACAGTTCTTCAGAAGACTGAATTCATTGTATAGCTAAGCTACGACATCAACATATAGTTTTTTTTTTGAAAAGTGTCTTCATGATAATAATGGAGAACGTTACATCTATTAACTGAATATAACACTACTTTAATTCTACATATCAAATTTCTCGAGTAATTATGTATTTACTACTTTCTTTATCCACAAAAATATATTTTAAATTACTTCATCAATAAATATAGTTAGGAGCCTTGTTATCATACAGAAAGCCTAAAATCAACTCAAAAACTGGTTTGAACAAGTTGAGTACATACCTCCATATTGCATTTTATGGCATATTAAAACTGTTGTATTTGAACATTGATATATTTTTGGTTATTTAAATCAACCTCATATCAATAGTATTGATTTCAACAGTTTAAAAATTCAATATTTCTTCTTTCTTCCTACATATGAACTTTTTCGAATGTTCCAATTATATAAAATATTTTTTAAAAAAGCTTGCCCTAATTTTTCGTCCTAACTTGCTAGCGTTAGAGAGTTGGATACTCTTTTCATTTTTTGTTCATTCTTTAATGTGTTGATTCATTCATTGCTTCCTTTTTTTCCTCTGAATTTTTCATTTTTCACTACTTCCGCCTGTTTCCATTAGTATATTCTAATAATTTCATAGCAGTTCCGCTATTTTTTACAACTCATAACAAAAGTTGCACAATTATTATAATTATTATCTGAGCCACTTTTACACTGAACAATAAAGCCCCAATCTGCCACCTACCTTTGACTTGTTTCATTTTTAGAACATCTAAATTTTTCAACTCGAATTTGGAGTTGGGTGTATATTTCACCATATACAGTTTTAATATCTTCATTTCGAGTTTTAACACTGGAAACTACTGCCACTGACAGCCTAAACAGCTTGATATTTCAAAAGTGTTCATTAGGAAAATCAAAAAATCAGACGTAAAATACTTTCACGTTGTGAAACCCTAAGGCAAATCACTGGATGAACTTTCTTCCAAAAATATGGAGAAGACAAATGATTTTTATTAAACTAAAATACTTTACATATTTTCTTACCTGAATTTGAAACAATGCATTTGGAAATAGAAAGTTATAAGGATTGTATGTTTACCCTTTAGGAATTATTAAAAAAATCAACTTATGTAATCACATGCTGTTATTCATTACTGAGAAACTGAATATTTTGAAAATAGAATGCAGTCTTCAATATGTATTATTTATAGATATGTAGATAGATAGATAGATAGATAGATAGATAGATAGATAGATAGATATATACACAATAGATTTATTCTCAGTCGATACACAAAACTGTCTAGTCACCAAATAAAAAAATGTTGAGAAAAATTTTTGCACTGGTTTTCAGTTCACTATTTTATTCCTTTCTCAAATTTTTTAATTGGAATTGATTTGTGAAATATTTGGCCTGATAACTAACTACTGAAAGAAATTTGAAATATTCCAATTTTGAATATGTTTTCTTATTATATTCACAAAATGATTATATTATGGTAACAAATTATTTTGGCATACCGCTAAGAACAACATTTTTAAAATTCTGTAGCACATATTGAAAAGGCTGTTAAATTATTTTCCTCATTTTGTAAAATAAACACAGGTTTGAATTGAAATATTTTAAATATTATTTATTGTAATTTATGGTCGAGTAAAAATTTACAAAATCACATGTATGGTAAAGGTTTATCATTGTAGTCGAATGTATCTTTCAACTAGCCACAAAAAAATAATCCTACACAGTTGTGAATAATTTTAAAACAAATTATATTACAGCTTGTCAAGTATATTCCTAGATTTGACAAGCTATACTTAGTTTACTCCTACATTTTGAATGTACACTATTATTAGAGGTTGTATCACATATTTAGCTTTTTAATACTTATTATAATATGACATTTCTTCCTATTTTAAGATACCAAAAATATATTCAATGAAGTGATAGGACAAATCATGGAAATCTGTCATCTGGTATTTTATCGTTGGATGAAATAGATGAGCAGAAAGTTGAGACTGATGAAATTCCTATCACTTTTGTAACAGTAGAGACGATATCAATAATAGATTACTGTTTATTTCAAGTAAAAATCAAAAAAGTGGGTGGTACTATTTTCTGAAATATATGGAAAATAGTTTTAAGAATCCGCTTTTGGGGAATACTCTAACCTATTATCTCTTCTCAAAACCTAGAAAAAATCAGATAAAACACAATAAGGCGCATTAATGAGGAAACATTGAACAGCTTGGCAAAGAGGCTTCGACTTTCCGGAATGTTCCTCAACGTATTCTGAAATGAGCAAACAAGTTGACCTTGATTAATATGAAGCTTTCAAATAATAAAAACAGAATCCAAGATTTTGAACATATGAAAACTTCGGAGAGAAATCCTGTTTTCCATTTATTTTGCTGCTATATAATTTTTTACTTTTATTCGCTTGATTTTTTTCCTTTTCATTTTGATTTTTAGTTTTTGAAATTTATTTTGATTTCTACTATTTCAGTTTCAAAATTTCATGAATTAGTTTCAATACTTTGATATATTCAAGGAAAAAACACATATAATAGTGTATTAATAATTTTTATGAATGTAATTATTTTTAATACATTCCGGCATATCATATATACTTCAGAAGCAAATACTACGATATTGTAACACTTATTTTTTACCTGTTCAGCTGCCCTTAACTTTGCACACTCTTCTCTTAGAGCATCACTACCCTCCTCCAATATTCTCTTCTTGTTCTCCAATTCCCTCATCGACTCTTGTAAACTTTTCATTCTAGCTTCATGCTGAGATATTAGCAACCTACTTTCGGCCAACTCTTTCTCATATTCTGTAACTTTCTTGTTGCTGTCCTGTTCCTTATTTTCAATTTCTTGAATCCTTTGTGTGAGGCTGGTGACTTCGCTTTTCATCCTAGAGATGTACAGACGAGCCACCTAAAGAAAACATGTGAAATGAATTACTGTTCCAATACATTTTTTTATCAAGCTTACTGTAAACTCTTCCTCTAATTTTGCAGCATCATTGGATATTTTAACGTCTTGACCTTCCCCAACCAAGGTTGATCCCATTTCGCCAAGTTCCTTGAGCAAACTACTCAACATATCTGCGATTCTCTTCTTCTGGTGGTTGTTCATGTCACGTGATTGTTGAAGTTCAGTTGTGGTTGTGTTTAGGCTCGCTTGTTTCTGCATAAGTTCTTCCGAAAGAGATTCCACTTCTTTGTTTTTCGAATCTACTTCCTGACTTTTCTGATCATAATTAACAGCCAATTCTTCAAGAGCCTGTAATACGTCTTTAACTTCTTCCTTGGCGCTTTCATTTTCTTGCTGTAGTCTATTCATTTCGGATTGTAGAGCTTCAAAATCTCTGCGAGTGCTAGCGATGAGTTCGTCTTGCTCTAACATTTGTTCTTTGAGTTTCTCTACATGTTGACTCTGTTGATTGATTTCCTCGTCTTTCTCATCTAGAAGCTGATAGAGCCTCTCTCTCTCCGATTCTAATCTGGTCCTCTCTTCTATGCCCAAAGTAGAACCAATCATCAGAGCTGGAGTTGCAGGTAATGGACCAGCCGGTTGTTCTGCAATAATACTCTCCTCCATACCGGAAACAGGAGTGGCTGCATCCGATAATTCGTTAAGGTTTATCTGTTCATCAGCCGAAACTGTCTCGCCACTTCGCCACCTGCTGAGCTCTTCCTCCAATTTTTCCACTTTGCCTTTGAGTCTAGCCACCTTCTCCTTTTCTTTTTCATACCTGCGTTTCCATTCTTCAGCGGTGAGTTCTTCATTGACACAGACCACATTTTTAACAGTCTTAGCCCTAAAAAACAGTGGTTGATAATGAAATCACAAGAATGATAAATGGGGTGGAAAACAAAAAGAAGCAAACGGGATGGTATTCAGATAGTTCTTAGACTCTAAGTGTTATAGTTGAGTTTCCAGATTCTTCTGGGTGAATAGTCAGGATGTTAATGAATGTCTTTCGCTTTCTCACTGACTTCTTGTCTTTTGAGTGAGGGCCATTATTCTTCTCGATTGAAGATTTCCAAATTTTGATATAAAATATGTCATCTCGTTTGTCAAATGATCGGCATTTTTCAATTTTTATTAGAAACTGCAAAAGGAAATCAATTAATAAACGAGATGATTCATACAGTTTTGTGCATTATTAATAACGACGAATCTTCTTTATTCTTTGCGCTGTTGAAATTTGAACTTAGCCAAAAGTTAGTGCATGTTTGATAAGCATATTAGATGCACTTGGAATGACTTCAAGTCAAACAAATATTAAATTCCTTCAAAAATAACATACTTTTGGGAAAGAAATATTTTGGCCTTCTGCTCCGCATCTTTATACAAAAAAATGTGGAAATCTTACAAAAAAAAGCAAAAAAGCAATAAATTTCAAAAAATTAACTCTATACCCCTTTCAATTTAAACATACGTTTATTTTGAAAAATTCCACAAAATGTAATGTATCAACGTTGTTAGGAACTGAAGTGTTATACCCAAAATTAAAAACAATGTTACAGCCACCTATTCACATTTTCATATTTGCTTGTAAAATTTTAAATTATTTCCATATGATAGATTTTTTCCAGCATTCTGATTTGATTATATACAAAGTAACCACAATTAAATCACCCTAGCTTAATTGAAGTATATTTGTAAAATTTACTTGGATTTATATTTTGTAGGAAACCGCAAACGTCAAAGACTCCAAATTGAAGTATAAAATTTGTGTAGGCGATGACATCTTCCTTAGGGATATGCTTTGTTTTTAGACTCTCGTTTCACCTATAAAATTTCTATTTCAATTATCATGAAGAAGCTTCAAATAAGTTAGAATAAAACTCAACACTTCAGTGTCTGTATTTATTTTATGTTGTATTTCATTTATTAATTTGTTCAATTGATGACCTATTAATTTCATAGAAATTAATATCAAATATGGATAAAGAAAATAACTTTTCTCTAATTTCTACTAAGATTTTTATTTGTTTGGACCATTCTTAAGTAAACTCAAATCTCAGTTTGCGGTATCAAAAAATATATCTGATGAAAAAGAATATTTTTTCGAAAGATAACATACTATGTACAGCTTTTCTCTGCATTGATGATTAAAATTCAAACTTCATATCGATGAACTGAATTCAATAACTCCTTATACAGATGACAAATTACTTCAGCACCATTCATATCAAGAAAATTATATGAAAAGAATATGAAATTCCAGAAATTGGAGATCTAAAAAATGACTAATGTACCCATATTATTCACAGTTAAGTGGAATAGATCTTGTTTCCAATTATGATTTGCATTATCAGTGCAATTTGAATTCAATTTTGAAACCCTTTTCTACCAATTTGTCACATAGTGAACTCGATTCAAAATATGAAATGGTGAACTCATGAAATTCTTTTTAAAATACTCTTAACCATTCAGCAATGAATCATCCTATTAAAAAATAGTTATGAAGTTTTGTTCATAAATATTCACTAATATATGATAAACTTCTCACTATTTAGTAAAAAGCTAAAGTAATTATGTGTATTTTATGTCAAAGAAGAAGTGCTCTAGCAGAATAACATGAGTTGGCCGAGCTTAAAGATGTTTTCAAAAAACGTTCTGCGAGTTCTATAACAAACTCAGTGATTCAAAAGAAAACTTGGGAACAGCGGGCAGAGGAATCAAGGAGTTAATCTTGATACAAAGTTTACAAAGATGTCTCCATATAAATTATTATACTAGATGGATAACACCATGAAAATAGGCTGTGCTATATTTTATTGTGGCCAAACTAGTAGTACTAGCAGTATCAGCAGGAAACATTTGTTCAACTCAAAAAATCAAGTTGAAATGAAAGTTTGAAACTTGCAACTCACCAATAAATTGAGGCATGTTCAACCTTACTACATTGTGGCCTTGAAATCATAGTGTTCGAGGAAGCTATTCAAGTCAATGAAGAAACAATTTTTCATCTTTCTTCCAAGGCAATAACATTAAGAAACAGCGCTTTTCAAACTAGAGGATATTGAAATTGAAGGTTTCTTTAGGAAATTCTTGTTGTAGTCTAGACCTTTATAGAAATTTTGACTTCATTTCAAACCAATCGCAAATATTTTCTGCGACTTTACGAATCAACAAACTTTATAAATTATTTTTACATACATTCTAAAGTCTATCCGAATCCAAGATAGAGTAAAACAAAACAAAACCGAAGCGTGATGTTAACGTGATCGCCCAGTGTCAGATGGAAAGGGCAGCGTTCATTGGTGAATTCGCCTTCTTGGTACGAGTTCGGTACCAACGCTGGGTTGATATCAGTCGTTTGCGTGTTTGTGTGGCGTGCGTTATAGTATATTGTTTATAATTGTTTTCCAAGATGT